>OZ023266.1:140394498-140541998 GCA_964006375.1 Tillus elongatus
GCCTAGAGTGTGGTTTCGTTACGTGGATGATATTTTCGCAGTGTTTATCACAAACATTAGCAGAATAGAAGATTTTATTGCCAGATTAAACAATAAATTTGATTCTATAAAATTTACCCACGAATTAGAAATTAATCATAAATTGCCCTTTCTAGATGTACTAGTTATCAAGAATAAAGACACTTTAGAATTCGATGTCTATAGAAAGGAAACCACCACTATAAGTTACATTCCGAACGACTCACATCATACGTACGCACAAAAAATGGCCAGTCAGAATTTTTTAGTAAATCGGTTAATTAATTTTCCTTTAAACAAAAGTAGAAATACCAAAGAATTCAATTATATAAAGAACGTGGCCGAATATAACGGATACACTGCTTGCTTGGTGGAAAAATTAATCAACAAACAGAAAACAAAGAAAATGTTGACAGAATCAACAACGTTTAAAAGAGATAAATCCGATATAAACTTTGTTTGCTTACCATTTGAACCTCGAAACACGAGGGGTCTAGATAGCATTTTTAAAAGTCAACTTGCAGCTAACATTTTCCACAAAAAATACCTTAAAAAACTTGCTAGGCAACCCAAAAGACAAGGATAACACGGACACAATGTCGGGAATTGATTAAATAAGTTGTAAAAAATGTAATCTTAAGTACGTCGGACAAACAAAAAGATCGATTGGAGTTAGATTCAAAGAACACTTAGCCCAACTACGTTACGGTACTATAGATAGATCTACTGTCGCCCGACATACTTGGGATAATAATCATCATGTTAATTAAGATAATCTGAAATTAATAAAAAATGTTAGACAACCAGGACAGCTAAACTCCTTCGTAAGTATATATATATATATATATATATATATATATATATATATATATATATATATATATATATATATATATATATATATATATATATATATATATATTGCGAAATAGAGTTACAACAAATATTGTATGAACGTGGCACCATCGCCGATTACGAGTCACCTGATCGATTGCTTCGTTAAATAAAAATTCCCACATTTTTAACACGTCCTAGAGATAACATAGTAATACAGATAGTTCCGACAAAGCAAACTATGTTAATTTAGGTGTCGTTGAACCTTCACAAAATTACTAGAGATGGACACATTTTAGATAAGTTAGTAGGGACAGTGCAGATTTCGTCCCGCGATAAAAATACAATACACTGCAGAATTTGCCTGCGTCTATTTCCCCATCTCAGTTCGGTCTCTTTACCTAAGATCCGGTATATAAGGTGATGTTAGGTTTCAAAATAGTTAGAATTTTTCATCCTCTGATGACGCTAAATTAGTTAGTGAAACGATGGTCAGGTCTTTTTATAATGTGTTGTGGTGATTTAGGTTTCTCCAAGTGTACTTGTCGCTCACGGGACTGCTGCTGCTCAAAATGTTCAACCTTTCTAATTTCTAATTTAATTTAAAAAAAAGCCTAAATTGTTGCAACAAAGCTAGCAAAAGTGTAAATACAGATGAGTAAATAAGTCCACAGTTATTAAATTATGTTAAAGGTAATATAATTGTAAACCTGATACGGCTAGCTCCTTATCTGCCAAATATTTACTGAGTTAAAACTCACCTGAAACAAAAAGAAATCTTAGTTTATTCTTATCAACAATTCCTACTTTTAATAGATTTGCTTAAAACAATAAAGCTTGGCATCAGCAAGTGCGTTTATGGTAGTGAATTTTCATAGAAATGATCTGGCGCCAAACATTTTTTTATTAAATGCATGTGTTTTTTTTTTCTTTCAACCTAGAGATTTAAGTTCTGGCACATGGTTTACCTTTTGTAATGTTACCCTACTTACCAAATTTGGTTATCATAGCTTTTTTATTATCGAAGATACATTTTTTTTTTAACAAAGAAAACACAAAAAATAATGAAAGTGACCCCGGACTTAATTCGTGCTCATTTGAAGAATCTTTTTCACAATTCAAAAGTCGGGATCTCCTCATTAGTGAATGTTTTCTAGGGAAATTCACTAAAATGTATATTCATATACATGCTTGGGATAAGTAACTGTGCGTGTGTGTGTGTGTGCTGCACACTTGGATGCTTTTAAACTAAAAAGAACCAAACACACACTTTTATCCTACGATTTCGTTTCCATTCGTAGCTACTTTCAATAGGGGAAAAGTAATTTGCTGACCAAAGTTACTTATTTTAGCTGACCGACTACTTATAGACTAAAGTTTTTCATGAAACTCCATATCTTGGATGCTACCTACCAGTCGCATCTGCTACCAGAAAAGTATAGAAAAACACCCCCATTTAGCGGTAGTTTACTCTTGAGGTTTTTTCATTTTTTAGTGCGACCAGAAAAAGTATGAACGCGACCAAGCTATAAATTTACATAGAATCACTACTAATAACTGTCTTTCCGCTACCAAAGTTTCACAAAAAAAAAATTCATATTTAAGGGTAGTTTACTCTTGAGTTTTTTTTGTTTTTTAGTGCGACCAGAAAAAGTATGAAATCGACCAAGCTATAAATTTACATAGAATCACTACTGATAACTGTCTTTCTGCTACCAAAGTTTCACAAAAAATATTCATATTTAAGGGTAGCTTACTCTTGAGGTTTTTTCATTTTTTAGTGCGACCAGAGAAAGTGTGAATGTGAACAAGCTATAAATTTACACATAATCATTGCTGGTAACTGTTATTCCGCTACCAAAGTTTCACAAAAAAATATTCATATTTAAGGGTAGTTTACTCTTGAGGTTTTTTCATTTTTTAGTGCGACCAGAAAAAGTATGAATGCGACCAAGCTATAAATTTACACAGAATCAATGCTGATGACTGTATATTCGCTACCAAAGTTTCACAAAAAAATAATCATATTTAAGGGTAGTTTACTCTTGAGGTTTTTTCATTTTTTAGTGCGACCAGAAAAAGTATGAATCCCACAAAGCTATAACATTAACACATAATCATTGCTGGTAACTGTCAGCTTGCTACCAGAAGTTGACTGTAAAATACCTCCATTTAGAAGCAGTTTATTGTTGACATATTTCACGTTCTTGGCACTACCCCCGAAAGTGTTCAACTTACTGCACTCAATATATATATATATATATATATATATATATATATATATATATATATATATATATATATATATATATATATATATATATATATATATATATATAGTGTGAAACACACTTATGGAATAAAATTCATTATTTAGCTAAAAAGTTACCGGCACTGAATATGTGTAAATTTATAGCTTGGTCGCATTCATACTTTTTTTGGTCGCACTAAAAAACGAAAATCTCAAGAGTAAACTACCCTTAAATATGAATATTTTTTTGTTAAACTTTGGTAGCGGAAAGGCAGTTGCCAGCAGTGATTCCGTGTAAATGTATAGCTTGGTCGCATTTATACTTTTTCTGGTCGCACTAAAAAAATTAAAAACCTTAAGAGTAAACTACCCTTAATAATTAAGATTTTTTTTGTGAAACGTCGGTAGCAGAAAGACATCAACATTACGATACAAAATATATAATATCAAAGAAATCCTTAAAGATTAAAGCCTCGGTCGGCAACATTTATTTTGGTAAGCAAATTACATCGTCCCCTCTCAATAAGACGAGTTTATACCTCTGTTTTCTGGTGTAAAACCATTATTACTAGTCTTACTTCTTCATTTCACAACCGATACAAAGTGCATACTTATACATATCTCTAGCGTAATATTGAAAAGAGAAATATATCATCCGTACAAGATACAATTTGTTCAAGAATTGTCACATGATTATTGTATTGTTTCATTAATAGCTCAACGGGTTATAGTTTTTTAGGGCAACTCATTAAAAAAGGAAACATACTTTCTATATCACTTCTAACATGATTGCCCAAACCGCCATCATTAAAATTTTAACTCGCTCTTTTTCAACTAAATGCGTCAACATAGATTAGTATTGACGTTAATTCAATAAACCTGAAATTTTATCAACAATTACCTACTGGGTGGTACAGGTTGTGGGTCTCCATAGTTTTCCCTACAATGTGTTAAAACTAAACAGTAAATGAAATGTGAAGCGTTTTATCTTTCCCGTTTTAGAGAATTTTCATTAAGAAAAATTCGCTAATAGAGAGGTCACGATGGAAAGCTTTTAAAAAATTTCTTCCGATGAGCGCGAATTTGGGTCCCTAGAACCAAAAACCAAGGCCCGTAAATTTTTTTATATATTATAACTCAAAAAATACTAAACTGATTTCAATCAAACTTGGCAAAAATCATGTTTGGCCGAAAACCGAGGTCGAGTTCGTTAATCAGCCTTTATGCTCAAGTTTTTCCGGTGGAAAATCAAGGAAAACTTTGTGAAAGCGCTATATTTGTGTAAGTGTTAGCGTAACTGGAGTGAGACTTTACATGTGGCTAGAAATAGTGCAAATAAACCTATGTTGTGAATTTTAAGTAATTTGGTAAACAATATTTAGAGTTTTTTCCAAATTAAAAATAAAATCCCAAAGACATGCGTTGAAACAACTTAGTGGTTAAAGTCCAATGCCTGACAGACAGAGTAGTTAACTGCCATGCGTGGATTAATTCATAAAACATGTATAAACCATACATCAACGGTAACCAAACCAAATCTATACCACGCAGAAAACATACTATCCGAACCAACAATCGTGACGATTGGAAATGGAAAATGACAGACGACATGAAATTAAAAATTCGCGAAGTGATTGTTATTTAACTGGGGGGATTCAATCAATTATTAAAATACACTATATTTGTAGCTTTATTAACGGACCCAAATACAGTTTTGGCGCAGCATAGATAGATTATTCTGTCGCATAATATAGCAGAAATTTAAACAAAATCAAGCCAAGTCTCAATAAAAATGATTCTAAAATAGTTTCCTTTATCATTGAACTTAAACATAAGACGTCATAAGACCGAAACTGCTGTGGGATGTACAGGGTGACCGACGGGAATCTGACGTTTTTGAAACTAACAGTACACAGTTATTTTTTATTTCAATACATAAAATTGTTTGTCATTACATGCCATTTGAAGTTGAATATCACTTGTGACAAATTACGTCGGATAAGTGGTGTCCATCCTCCTAAATGCAGTTTTCCAGCCTTCGCAGAAAATCTGCCATTACACGAGTCACCAGTTCACCAGCGATTGTAGCCACTTCTTCCCTGATTGCCTCCTTCAGTTTTGCCAATGTGCGGGGTCCTGTGGTAGTATACACGTGATTTCAGATACCCCCACAAAAAAACACAAGTGCTCAAGTCAGGTGATCTCGGGGGACATGGGATGTCTCTAAAACGTGAAATTAATCTTCCGGGGAACATGCCTCGAAGCACTTGCATGGACACACGAGCAGTATGTGCGGTGGCAACATCCTGTTGGAAAAAACATTTCCCAAATACAGTTCCAGTCTGCGCAGTTCGGAACGCAAGAAAGTGTTCAACATCTGGCAGTAACGTTCGGCATTCACTGTACCAGTTGCTCCATTCTCGTCCTCGAAAAAAATAGGGACCAATGATGCCGAATGGAGTAGTTGCGTACCAAACCGTTACACGCTGTGAGTGTAGAGGTTTCTCGTGAATGATCCGGGGACTTTTAGAGGATCAGTAGCGTAAATTATGATATTAACATCCCCATCCAAATGAAAATGCACCTCGTCACTTATAATAAAGACTGCATTCTCATTGTCTTCCAAAAGTACTTGCATTCAAAAAGGAAACTCATGCCGCTGAGCATAATCTATTTCCTCACGTTTCTGAGCAACACGCATATTGTAAGGGTGAAATTTTGGGTGTTTCTGTAAAATTGTTCGCACATATTTACGGCTCATTCTTAGTTCGCGCGCGCGTGTATGTGCAGAACGCCCAGGGCTAAGAGTCAGCGCGACTCTCATATGATCGATGTTGTCTAGTGTTCTTGCTGTCCTAGTCAGACCTGGTGGCTTCTTTTTCACAACAGATCCTGTTGTCCGTAGATTATTAACCCAACTGAGAATCGTGTTGCGGCTGGGAACGTTACCACGACGCCCACGAGAAAATCGCTGCACGGTAATAACAGACCCGCCAACCTGCACAAATGCGCCATACGCAAACATGCGATGTTCAACCCTCCACTGCTGCCTAGCTACTGAAATTTTGAAATGGCATCGTTTGGAGAGATTAATACTCGGTAATGCGGCTCCCTACGCCTGTTACCAGTAGGGTAATGGTCGTCGCAAAAACATCAGATTCCCGTCGGTCACCCTGTATTTCAATGGTAATTGTACTAATTCGGTAATTATTAATTGTTACGTATACTTTGAATATAGCATCCCGGGCGTGAAGCCGATCTACAGTATCACGCGAATAAAACGTTAGTTGACCTGTGCCTAGACGGCGCAGTGGGTTTCGCGCTGGCCTCCTAAGCAGAAGGTACGCGATCGAATCCAGACCGGTGAATGTATTTTTTTTATATGTTTTATTTTGACATTTAGAAAAACAATAGTGCACAGATTTCATACGTAATGAACAAAATCTCATTTTTGTTTAAAACGCCGAAACAAGTTTGTCACCTTTGAGTCTAATTTTATAATTTTGTTATTGTTGATTTCATATTGGCGATTAATATGGAAAAATAACTGCTACGTTTATAATTTGGCAGATACTTTACTTTTCTAAATATGATTTAGTTTCCTTCTGGAAATCTTTCGTATAACTAGTGAAATTTGTAATACACGTTTCTTTTAAAGAGAGTTACACTATCTAGAGATATAGCAAAATTTAGTTCTTTAGCTTCATAGAAAATTGAGTTTTGGGAATTTTTCTCAAAAGGAGTTAGAACGCAAGATTTATTTGATAAGAGAGAGAGATATCGATGGTAACACTTTCTTCAAATGTGCGCGTACTAGGACCTATAAAATCGATCTTCAAGGTCTATGTAAGTTTAAAGTATTAACTTAACTAACATGCCTTATAAAAATAGTGTACACTTCTTATGAAAATACGCTACTATAACGCACTTGCTGCGTCCCGATTTTTTTTTTGAGATACTGTTACCAAACCCAGTATTGACGAATTCGGAAAAGTAAGGTCTAGTATAATCTGCGAAAACACAGGGTCCTATTTAAATACATAAAGTTTAAGGGTACTTCCGATCAAACCATGATATAAGTGGCGGGGAAAATATTGAAAAGAGAAATATATCATCCGTATACGGCACAATTTGTTCAAGAATTGTCACATGATGATTTCGACCGACGGCTGAAGTTTTGCGAAAGATTAATGAAAATATGTATTGTCGACGAACATTTTGCAACTAATGTGGCCTTTTCAGATGAGGCAACTTTTTGTTTCAATAGAAACATAATCGCCATATTCCAGGTAAGTATTGGCCAAATGAGTATCCTAAATGAATTCATGAAGCTAACAACCAACATTGACAAAATTTGAATGTTTGGATGGGAATTGTAGAACACATATAGGTCTATTTTTTATAGACGGAAATTTGAATGGGAAACGTATTTTTTAATCGCTTGATGAACGAAATTATTCCTGCTCCTGAACACAGTGGGTATATATATATATATATATATATATATATATATATATATATATATATATATATATATATATATATATATATATATATATATATATATATATATATATATATATATATATATATATATATATATATATATATATATATATCAATTAAAATTTTTAAGACATGGCTTGCATTCACTTGGCTATAATTTTTTGACACCCAGCAATATCGACTTACTTAGCTCCGTGGCAGCCCTTATCAACTGTAAGCAAAAAATGTATACTTGATTTAAATCTCTCAGACACACCATTTTCGAGATATTTCAATATTTGTATGTCGATGTCGCTCAAAAATTAATTCTGCGACAAATCATAGCAATACATTTTTCACCTTTTAATTTCTATCAGTATGTATAAACTTAATTTTCTTATGCTCTAGTTAAAAATTAAAATCTTACCAGAAAAAAGAACTGACAAGACACAATCATGAAGATAAAATAAAAAGCCATAATAACAAACTTTGAACAAACGATTTACCAAAGTGGTTTCCATCGTTACGGGACCTGACTTTTGCGTTTTCGTCGTGACATATACTACATTTGACCTTTAAATTTGAGACTACTCACAGTAATTAATTGTATTGTCCGTAATTTTTCTAATTAAGTATGGAAGTCTTTACCAACAATGAACTAACAGACATGCATGTTATGTATTCACGGGCTTTTGGTAACTGTTGTGAGGCGAAACGACTGTATGAAGAAGCCTTCCCAAATCGGAGAATTCGAGACAAAAAGATGTTTCAAAGGATTGACATCCGTCTGCGAGAAACAGGTACATACTTACATTATCTAAGACATCGGTCTGTCTCTTTCGTGTATATATATATATATATATATATATATATATATATATATATATATATATATATATATATATATATATATATATATATATATATATATATATATATATATATATATATATTTACCAGGTACCCTTAATAAAGCTACTGCTGATCAAAGCAGACCACGAAGTGCACGAAATCCTGATTTTGAAGAGGCTGTTCTAGATGAAATTGAACAAAATCCAAAAATAAATACTAGGGAAATGGCCAACCATCTGGGAGCATCCAATGCAACGATATGGCGAGTTCTTCACGAGCAACAATTGCGTCCATATTCAACGTGTGCAGGCACTATCGCCTGAAAGAGATTTTATACCTCGCCTATAATTTTGCCAATGGTTTCTTCAACATAATAATGTAGAGAACTTGTTGAATTGTGTATTGTTCACTGACGAGTCTGGATTTAGGCGCGACGGGATCGTCAATTTTCGTAACAGCCATATTTGGGCTGGTAAAAATCCCCACGCAGTTTTTGAAAGGCATCATCAACAGCAATTTTTCGTAAATGTATGGGCTGGAATTGTAGGGTGTAATTTGATAGGACCATTTTTTTACCTCACAGACTTAATGCTACAACTTATCTTGAATTCCTGCAAAACCAACTAAATGGGTTATTAGAAAATGTACCTATTGACATAAGACATAACCTGTGGTTTGTGCATGACGCAGACCCCCCCCGCCCCATTTCGCACTAAATGTCAGAAATTACCGAAGCAATACTTTTGGACGCTGGTGGATCGCGGACGCGGTGGACCTCAGCCATGGCCGGCTCGATCCCCTGATTTAAATCCTGTGGACTTTTATTTACGGGGACATCTCAAAAGTATTGCTTATGAAGGAAATGTTGAAAATGTTGATGATCTGCAGCAAAGAATTGTACTTGGATGCGAACAAATTAAAGATACACCAGAAATATTTCACTGAGTACGACGTTGGATGCTCCGCAGAATACGAAAGTGTATTGAAGTGGAGGGTGACCATTTTGAATCTTTTATTGTAGTCAGGTATCACAAAATGTTATAAACTTTTTTATTGTTGTTTTATTTGTTGTTAAAATTTGCAGACAATACAATTAATTACTTGAGAAAAATTAATAAAAAAATTGAAATATCTCGAAGATGGTGTCTCTGAGAGACTTGGATCAAATATACATTTTTTGCTTACAGTTGATAAGGGCTGCAATGTAGCTATACGGTAGGTCGATATTACTGGGTGTCAAAAAATTATAGCCAATTGAATGCAAGCATAGTCTTACAGGTGGCATCCTCTACCAGCGGTGTTAATAGCAATAACATATTTAAATTTCTTGTCCACAAAAACCCCCGCATGCCAATTTTCACGCCAAATCTTAAATTTATTCGTGAAAAACTGACAAAAACAAATAACTTTAACACGCTGTATTTAAAAAACTAGGCATTTGCGGACCCATTCCTATATGAAAAAATAGTCTTTTTTGTGCTGAATGTGCACCTGTAACATAGACATAATATTTAGATTCAATTCCCTCCAAGAAACGTGATGCTTACTGTTCTCTGACGTATTAAAAAGATATCAAAGTTTCATGGGGTGAAAATAACAACATTATTCCGACATATATCTATAAGATTACATTATAAGTCAAGGATGGTGGAGCGAGATCTTGAAGAGTTTTGACCTATTTATCCCATGCAAAGTTTTTACTTACTATGCGATAGCTTGAATGTATTGCTGATCTTTGTTATATAATCGGGATCAGCACTGTGACATTTTAAATTTAAATTTATGCATCACAACCAACATTTACATACTAGAAAGATAGGACATGAGATGTGCAATATGTCACACTTTAAAAGGTCTGTACTATATTTTGCATGACAGCAAGAAAATAAGTTTTTGAACTGGACCAATTTTATAAATATCATACTACATTACTCAACACTCAAAGCGTTGCTTGCGAAAATTTTGCCCCTTTTAAATTTGATGTAACATTAGATCGCCATCAAAAGTTTTTGCAAGCACGATGCTTTCACTATTAGCATGTTGTTCTCTAAAACCAGGTAATTCACATAAATTTTATAAAAGGTTTTATATAAAGTATTGGCTACTACTTTAATTTTTCGTTTATCCTTTTAGTATCTTTTTAGTGGATTTTCTTAAAAACAAAATTCACTAATGAGGAGATCGCGACTTTTGAATTTTGAAAAAATTCTTCAAATGAGCGCTATTTGGGACCCCTGGAACCCAAATCCAAGGTCGGTTTCAAACTTTATATGTTATATATATATATATATATATATATATATATATATATATATATATATATATATATATATATATATACATATACATATACATATACATATACATATACATATACATATACATATACATATACATATACATATACATATACATATATTAATATATATATATATATATATACAGGGTCTCCCAAGTTGAGTAGCCTATTAGATTATTTTCCAAACTATGCATATCTGAATGCTAAAAATTTGCACATGTGGGTTGCAGAAGATGCTCTATCTGAAAAAAATAATTTCCAAAATGGCGCACTTCCGGTTCTACCAGAAGTAGGTGCTAACTTTGTTATTTTAAATAGAACACCCTGTGTATTATTACATTTTTAGAATGCTTATTTGATTTTAGGTGGACTTTTATTAACAAACCTTACTCCTATCTTCAAATGTTTTCGAAATATTTCAATTTTTTCGAAAATTCGAGCCACGAGAAGGCTTTTTTTATAAGGGTATTTTAGCTTTCTGGTGGGTGTGTAAGGATATTTTTTTTAACTGTGCATTGCAGGATAACAAAGGTGTGTTGTTACATTATTGAAACAATATTTCTTATACAGGGTGTTTTGTGTAATGTATATGAATTCCGTAGCTTTCACACTCAAAAAACTTGTTTATTTCAAATAGAACACCCTGTATTTTATTATTTTATCAAATGCTTCTGAAGACACTCTTTCAAACTGTATTAGCATTCCCTATACCTAAAAACGATGTTTCTTGAGTTATTGACATTTTTTAGAAAAAAGCACAGAATTCCGCAAAAAAAAGTTAATTAATTAACTTATTCAATAGAACACCCTGTATTTTATTGTTTTATCAGATGCAGTAGAAGTCACTATTTAAAACTGTATTAGCATTCCCTATACCTAGAAACCATTTTTTTGAGTTGTTAACAATTTAATTAAAAAAAGTACAGAATTCGGCCAATACAGTATTATGTTAATAATGTATGCATTTATGTATGTATTTATGTATGTATGTGAATGTCTGTCACACATAAAAGAAATTATATTATCATAGGAATTGTTCAAATTGTCCACCATTTGCATTAACACATCTTTCCAAGCGAGATAGAACTCCATCACTTGTTGCACGCTGTATTTCGAAGGGATTAAGGTTGTCGAGACTATTTCGAACTCGGTTTTCAAGTTCTTCTCTTGAATTAACTGGAGTTGCATAAACGTCTGACTTGATCTTGCCCCACAAGTAAAAATCGAGCGGCGTCAGATCGGGTGACCGTGAAGGCCAAACATATCTTCCTCCGCGTCCTATCCACCTATCTTCGAACACTTCATTCATGTACACCTTGACATCTGCTGAAGAATGCGCAGGGGCACCATCTAGTTGATACCAACAATTGATATGATGGTTGAGGGGTAGAGTGTCCAGGAAATCACTGACTGTGGTTCGTAAGATTCTTAGGTACTGATTGGAGGTAAGGTTACTATCGTAAATACAGTAAGAAATTTTATTGTCCATTAGAAGAGCAAATACATTAAAACTAAATTTATTCTGGAAACAGCGCTCTCTTATCACATGAGGATTTTGCTGTGCCCAGTGATGCGAATTGTGTCTGTTAAAAATTCCTTCATGTGAAAACTTGGCTTCGTCTGTCCAAATTATATTTTTTATAAAGGAGGGACTATTTTGGTGACGATCCAGGAGCCATTGACAAAATTCCACTCTTCGTGTTGCATCACTAGGTTGTAGAAAATTCACAGTTGTAAATTTATAATCGTGCATATTGTGCTTACGCAATATTCTATGTATTGTCGAATGCGACAGGTTCAAATCAGCTTCAGCAGTTTTTACTGATGCCTGGGGATGGGCTTCAAAATACGATAATACAGTGATTTCAACGTCTTCGTTTCCTGTTAGTGGTGCGTTTCTTGATGAGTTTTTCATATGGCAGCTACCAGTGCTCAAGAAGTTTGATTCGTACCTTCTGAATTTTTTAATTGTCATTGGTGGTACCTCAGGATACCGTTCGTTGAACATTCGACATGTCCTGCTGGCAATTCTGCTACACTCCCCGTAAAAGTAAAACAAATTGAGCAATTGTTCATGTGAGTAGTTACGGCTTTCCATTATACTCTCGAGTCGTAATTTATTTTATTTTTATTTATCTATTTATGATAATTCGCCCAACACGATATACAAGATATAACAATAATAATTATTGTTCACACAAACATACATCAACTCAGGTAATAAAACAATAATGTCACATTACTGAAACGTCAAACTGTAGACAGCACTCTAATAAGTTTATTAACTAACTTATTTTTGTGGCATTCTGTGCTTTCTTCCAAAAGTTGTAAATAACTAAAAAAAAAAGGTTTCTAGGTATAGGGAATGCTAATACAGTTTTAAATAGTGACTTCTAGTGCATCTGATAAAACAATAAAATACAGGGTGTTCTATTGAATAAGTTAATTAATTAACTTTTTTTGCGGAATTCTGTGCTTTTTTCTAAAAAATGTCAATAACTCAAGAAACATCGTTTTTAGGTATAGGGAATGCTAATACAGTTTGAAAGAGTGTCTTCAGAAGCATTTGATAAAATAATAAAATACAGGGTGTTCTATTTGAAATAAACAAGTTTTTTGAGTTTGAAAGCTACGGAATTCATATACATTACACAAAACATCCTGTATATGAAATATTGTTTCAATAATGTCGCAACACACCTTTGTTATCCTGCAATGCACAGTTAAAAAAAATATCTTAACACACCCACCAGAAAGCTAAAATACCCTTATAAAAAAAGCCTTTTCGTGGCTCGAATTTTAGAAAAAATTGAAATATTTCGAAAACATTTGAAGATAGGACTAAGGTTTGTTAATAAAAGTCCACCTAAAATCAAATAAGCATTCTAAATATGTAATAATATACAGGGTGTTCTATTTAAAATAACAAAGTTAGCACCTACTTCTGGTAGAACCGGAAGTGCGCCATTTTGGAAATTATTTTTTTCAGATAGAGAATCTTCTGCAACCCCCTTGTGCAAATTTTCAGCATTCAGATATGCATAGTTTGGAAAATAATCTAATAGGCTACTCAACTTGGGAGACCCTGTATATATATATATATATATATATATATATATATATATATATATATATATATATATATATATATTTATGTGTCACACCGCTAACTCAAAAAATAATGCGACGATTTTGATAAAATTTGGTGAGTACCTTCCTTTCGCAAGTGGCTAGGATAAGTTCGTTACCCAGCAAAATCGGACTAGTTTTTCCCGGGAAATTTTGCGTCTTCTTTCGGAAAATTTTTATATCTCCGGAAATAACAAAGTTAGGGCAACCATATTGGGTGCGAGGGTTTATGTCATAAAAAGAAAACCATGCACCAAAATTTGAATCCCTACGTTAAAATAAAAAAAAAGTTTTGAGCTTTTTATTTTAAAACGACAAAAAAAGTCGCGACTCAAAACGTCAAAATTGACATGTTGTAGATAGAAAATCTACATGAACGGCTATGCAGCATAAATGTCGTAAGAAATTAAAAAGCCTTAAGTTTCAGCTACAATATTCATTGTTCTTTATTTTATTACATTATTTGCAGAAAATTAATTTAAAATAGACCTTTTATGTGATGCTTTGGTAGCAGTTTCAGTTATTTATTTCATTTTAAGGAATCAGATTACGCTTATTATTTAGCGTTGTTTTTTTCAATTTGGCAAAGTGGAAGTTTTTATGGAGAAACGGTGTTGGTAAGTAATTTCTCCCTTCCATGGAATTCTGTAAGGTGAGTTTTTTGCAGTTTGCATTTTTCTTTGCATATTCTAGCTACATTGTAGCATGTTTACCTTGCACAGAACCTCAAATTTACTTTAGGTATATGAACTGTATTGCGGAGTTGAGATCACAGCATTTGTCCGATGGTTAATGCATAAAGGGGTTCCTCTAAGCATGGTTCTGATTTTTTTTCAAAAAACGAACAAGACGCTAATTTCATATCTACAAATGTTATTAATATTAAAAAAAAAATGGAAACAACGCTCGTGCCTCGAATAAAATTATCTTCTTCATTTTAACTTTAAATGAAATTTCCTTCTCCCGTTGCGCATTAGTTTAACACATTGGGCACAGAAAACATAGGAATTTACTTAAAATTGTCATTTATAATTGAAGGAAAATAAAACTTGTTCTAGGTATGTCACACAAAATAGAATAATTTCTAGATTATAAAACTTACTGTGACTCTATAATGAAACAACGTTAAATGAGACGAAAACCATTTCAGGTTAAGGGATCGAAAAATGTTTAAACAGTAAAATAAGCTTTCGTACTCCAAAAAAAAGATTCTTATAAGGCGTAATACAACAGTGAATAATATACGATGTCTGGAGCTGCATTTTATAAAATTATTTCTAATATATATATATATATATATATATATATATATATATATATATATATATATATATATATATATATATATATATATATATATATATATTAGATGGGTAGTCGATTGATTACTTTACAACAAATGCCGGCAGAAGCATGTGCAATAGATTTTAAAAAAAACGTATTCCGATATTTCCCCTAAACGAAATATGTTAATGTTGTGTCGTTGAACCTCCCTAAATCGTTAGTGACCGCCTACCTGCAGAAGAATATAAATAGAGTTGTGAATATAAGCTATTTAGAATTATTCATCCTCTGATGACGCTAACTTGGTTAGTGAAACAATCGTCAGTTTTTTATGTGTTGTGATTTGGGTTCTCCAAGTGTTCTTACCATTACTTATGTTCTTCTCCGTAACCGATTTCGCAGGATCATTATATACCAGAAAATTAGAAACACCACGAGGGCTTACAGCCTAAATACTATCCTACCGTGGGTGTTGACAAGGAGGAAAGAGGCAGCTTGTTAATTCTGGACTTGAAGGTTTGGAGGTTCGGAGGAGAAGGAAAAACATGTGCCGGCAAGGAATTCCACAACTTGGAAGTCCTCGGGACAAAAGAGCGGGCATAACAAGATGTTCTAACTCTGGTGACCTGGACAGTAAAAGGGTGCATTCGCTCTGTTCCACTGGTAGATCTGTTGGGGGCAGCAGGTGGGGGAACTATGGAGGAAAGCTCCTCTGAGCAGTGCCCGTGCAGATATCTATAAAAGAGAGAGAGAGAGGTCACCAACAGCACGTCGGTGGGCAAGGGATGGCAGCCTTTGGGTGAGGGTAGGGTCACCGATGAGACGTATAGCTCTCTTTTGAATGGAGTCTAGGATAGCGAGTGTAGAAGCGGCAGCGGCACCCCAGATGTGAGAGCAGTATTCGAGGTTTGGCCTTATTTGTGAAGTATATATGGTATAGAGATTAGCTGGTGAAAAGTATTTGCGAGCCCGGAAGAGGAAACCTAATTTCTTAGCAGCCGCTTCTGCAATTGATGTGACATGTTGGTGCCAATTAAGATTTCTATCCACAGAAATGCCAACAAGAGAAAAGGACTCATTACTTTGAATAACTTGATTGTTCATTGTGATGGGTCTAGGGCTGGTGTATCTCTTGTGAGAAAGAAAGCAAGACTTAGTTTTGGTGGGGTTGAATTGCACAAGATTTCGACTTCCCCAGTCTAATATTTTTTGGAGATCCACGGAGACAGAACCCTCCATGAGTCTGCGATCCTCATCTAATTGGGCTAAAGAGACAGGCTTAGAATATTGTATATTTGAATGGAGGGTGCTGTCGTCCGCGTAGCTGTGAACTGGGTTGGATGTGCTAGAGAGGAGGTCATTGAGTGCCAGACCTGGTCGAATGCTTTGTATATGTCTAGAGCAACAATCTGGGATTCACCGTGTTGTTTCATAGACTTGTTCCAAGAATGGGTGACAAAGGAAAGGAGGTCGGCAGTCGATCTGCGCTGACGGAATCCATACTGCCTGTCGTGGATTAGACTGTGTTTTTCAAGAAATTTTAGTAATTCGGTGTTTATATACTTTTCCATCACTTTAGAGATGACTGAAAAGAGAGAAATAGGTCTGTAGTTGCTAGGAAGCGCTTTGGATCCTTTCTTGGGGATGGGTTGTACTCGAGCAGTTTTCCAGTTACTAGGGAATATGCCTTTATTATAAGATATCTGAAACAGACGTGTCAGGACAGGAGCAAGCTCTGGTGCGCATTTTTTGAGAACAATTGCTGGGATCTCGTCAAGGCCAGAGGCTTTCCTGGTATTAAGAGAAGAGAGCATCTTTCGTACCTTTTTAGTTTTGAAAATGATATCCGTCATTTTATGCGCGACATTGGGGACTGTTGGTGGTTGAACATTTGGAGGTGGGTTGAGAGTAGAATTGCCGGCGAACAACGAAGCAAAAAGTTCAGCCTTGCCCAGGGCGGTAGAAACAATTTCATCTCCTGAGACAAGAGGTGGGAACGTGCTTTTGCAGAAATTATTCCCAATAGATTTAGCAAGAGTCCAAAAGGGTTTGCCTCCGTTGGAGCTTAAGAGGACTTTGTTTTTGATGTGGTTATTAAACGAGTTTTTTGCCTCAGAAAGAATGCGGACATAGCGGTTTCTTGCGTCGTTAAATGCTTGACGATTTTCTTGACTGGGGTTGTGTAGAAGCGTTTTGTGAGCTTTGACCTTTTCAAGTCTGGCCTTGTCACAGGATTTAGAGAACCGGGGCTTTTGAGTGGCTGAAGAGGTTTTCTGTGCACGTGGGATAAATAATTCCATGCCAGCTTGAATAATTTCGGTGACGTTTTGTGAGATATCAGAGGGGTCAGGATGAGAGAAGCAGACAGACGCCCATGGAAATGAGGAAAAGTAATCCCGCATTTAGTCCCAGTTTGCGGAGTTGTACTACCAAACGATACGTGGGTGTAATGACTGTGTGACCTCGGGTTGCATTGCACAGGAAGCAGTGACCATGCCGTGGTCTGAGCGACCAAGGGGGGCGGTGACTGATATCTTATAGCATTCAGGTTCTGTAGTAAGAAGGAGATCCAAGGGATTTGAGCTGCGTGTTGGGATACGAGGAAAGTAAGTAGGTTGCTGAACCATATTGGCTAAAGAATTGCTCACTGCGAAGGCCTTCACTGCTCTCCCTTGGAGATCGGTTTTTGAAGATCCTAGCCATTCCTTATTATGGACATTGAAATCACCAAGAATAGTGACCTCGGAGGAAGGATATTCAGAAATCAGATAGTCGGTTTTTTTCAGAAAGGTAGTCAAAGAGTCAAACTTATTTAAACGCATTCCCGACAGCTGTAAATAAAAATCCGATGCTACGTTGTGGTGTTTTTATATAAAAGTTGTGTTTTTATATAAAAAAGAATGCAACAGAATAGCAGACGCCTCTGAAATACCTATATATTGAAGATATCGACCTACATTAATGTATTATTTTATTACAGCTAGTTTTAGTATAGTTATCTGTTTGATATTTTAATTAGAAATATGAGTTTCCAGGAAAAGGGAATCCATCTAATTAGTTTGCTCGTTTCAAACAAGGCAGTTGTTGTTATGTATGTGGTTTTTTATCTATAAAGCCTAAAAAACTCAAGTTGGCGTTTGTCAATACAAAATGCATTTATTTACTGTGGGCATATGTTAAGTACCTATCGCTAATATTTGCAAATATAGATTTGTTCGCACGGTTATTACAAAGTGCAAAAATATGTTCTTTGTATCTGGTATTAAAGCACATGGAAGTTTGACCGATATATACTGCGTTACAATATGTACAAACTAATTCATAAATTTCATCTTTTGTCAAGAAACACGATTTTTCTTTCGCATTAAATAGCAAATTATGTGTCGTGTAGTAAGATTCAAAGGCTGCTTTAGTTTGTACTTCTTACCATTTAAAATTTTTGAAATGTATTTTGATATGGTTCCCAAACAAGTCACCGAAACATATTGGTTATCTTTTTTGTCTCTGATATTAGATAAATTGAATTAAGTGCTGATTTATATATTTTTAGCGAATTTTCATTAAGAAAAATTTGCTAATAGAGAGGTCACGATGAAAAGCTTTTGAAAAAATATGTGTACATTTTCAAACAATAAGTAATTTTGATAAAATATGGTACATTGTTTCTACTATATAGGCTATACAGGTAACCAGATTGATGCCGGCTTGCATTAGAGAAACATATTTGCTATTAAACATATTTTTATGAAAATTCACATCCATAAAGGATTCTTCAAATGTACGCGTACTAGGACATCTAAAATCGATCTTCAAGATCGGTGCAAGTTCAAAGTATTAACTTTACTAATATGTCGTTTAATAATAGTGTACAATTCTTATGAAAAGTCGCTACTGTAACGCACTTGCTGCGCCCCGAAATTTTTTGTCTCTTATTTTAGTAGAATAACCATCATTAAATGCTATTTGCTTCATTATATAATTATTTTTTCAAGACTGGTTTCAGACATATACAGGGTGATTCATAAGTGGTGACCAAAAATGAAACCCCATGTTCTTTGAATAATTTTAGAGAGGGTATGTCCTATAAAAATTTTTTCTATAATGCTTCATTAAAAAGATACAGGGTGTTGAAGTTGAATAGCAAAAAATAAAATATCCCAATTTTTTAAAAAGTAACACATATATTTTGCTGAAACTTCGCATATGTAGGCTGCTATGTAAGGCGCGTATTCTACCATAACAATTGAATCGGCTAATCCAGCAGTGGCGCGCGTACCCACATGTCATTGGTTATCCCTCAAGAAAAAAACGGGTAAGCCAATGATATATTTTTTTTATTTTTCATTTTTTGAATCTTACGTTCATTCGTGAACAAGATGACTCTCTTGATAATTTTCTGTACGACGCTTATTTTACGAGTAAGCAATGAATCAGGTAAGTGTTTTAGAGCACAGTTTATGATTTTTAACCAGTCGTTGTTTGGTAGAAAATCGCAATGATACACTTTTATGCCTCCATTGGCCTGAATACACGCACGACATCTTTTTAATATGGAAAATTTAATGTCTTGATAATTTTTTGTACGACGATTATCTTTGTTGTATTTTAGTAAGTAGTAGTCTGGTTTGCCAAAGTTGTCATTAAGTGTCACTTGACGTTTAGGTTAACAAGTTATTATTTTGAATAGGTGTAAGTGGTAAACTTTATAAAATTGCAAAATTTTCTACTCTTTTACTTCTTATAATGGAGTACACCTCAGAAGAGTATGCAAATATAATTTTACGGATATGCTGATGGAAATGCTCTAGCTGCTTGTCGGGAATATCAACGAAGGTTTCCCACTCGCCGTCAACCTACACCAAGGGTTTTTCCTTGATCGTTTTCAAGACTTCGGCAGTGCGGTATTGGACAACGTCCTGACGCTAGAGCTAATGGTAGAAGACAACATCAACTTGAAGACGAAGAGAGAGTGGTGGATGCAGTGATGGATCAACCTTCTACAAGTACTCGGAGGATTGCCACGCAGTTACAATATTCTCAAAGCTTTGTTTGGAGAACTTTACATCGAGAAGTCTTACATCCATATCATCGACAGACTGTTCATTGCCTTCTACCTGGAGATAATGTGCATCGACGAGTCTTTTGTGAATGAATGTTGGAAATGAACAATCAAAATATCTTATTCCCTAATCTAATCTTCTAATCTGACGAATCAACATTTACAAGAAATGGTATTTATAATTCTCATAATGAGCATGTCTGGTCATTGGAAAATCCACATGCAACAAGGACTCGCACATTTCAACATAGATTTTCCATTAATTTACGGTGTGGTATTTTTAACGGCTCACTGTTCATGGAAGTCCTGCCACAACGTTTAAATGGATCTTCGTACTTAGCGCTCCTAGAAAACCGTGTAGAAAACATTCTAGATTACATTCCACTAGGAACAAGAGGTATAATGTGGTACCAGCATGACGATGCATCAGCGCATCATAGTCGAAACGTTGTTACATGGCTACATGAACATTATAATGAAAGATGGATTGGCAGAACTAGACCAATACATTGGCCTGCAAGATCACCGGACTTAAACCCACTTGACTTCTATCTTAGGGGTGATTTTAAGCGACTGGTCTACAGTGAACAAATAAATACCCCAGAGCAGCTACAAGAACTGATAAATAATGCTTTTCGTTATATTCAAGCAACAATGAATCCTCAAGACATTAAATTTTCCATATTAAAAAGATGTCGTGCGTGTATTCAGGCCAATGGGGGCATTTTTAAACATTTATTGTAATAAGTAAATTACTATAAGCCTGATAAAAGTGTATCATTGCGATTTTCTACCAAACAACGACTGGTTAAAAATAATGAACTGTGCTCTAAAACACTTACCTGATTCATTGCTTACTCGTAAAATAAGCATCGTACAGAAAATTATCAAGAGAGTCATTTTGTTCATGAATGAAAGTAAGATTCAAAAAATTAAAAATAAAAAAAAAATATCATTGGCTTACTCGTTTTTTTCTTGAGGGATAACCAATGACATATGGGTACGCGCGCCACTGCTGGATTAGCCGATCCAATTGTTATGGTAGAATACGCGCCTTACATAGCAGCATACACATGCGAAGTTTCAGCAAAATATATGTGCTATTTTTTAAAAAATTGGAAAATTTTATTTTTTGAAATTCAACTTCAACACCCTGTATCTTTTTAATGAAGCATTATAGGAAAATTTTTATAGAACATACCCTCTCTAAAATTGTTCAAAGAACATGGGGTTTCATTTACCCACCACTTATGAATCACCCTGTATATTGAAAATGCACTATACATCATTAAATGATAGGCTGACATCTTTTGTAATGAGGGTAATATGAAGCGTTTGGTATCGTTGTGTCTGCATAAGTAGGTACGTTTCGTGTATATTGTGTGTGTGTGTTTTTTTTGTTTCTTTAACGTCAGTCTATTGCCGCGACTATGGCCAATGACCGACACCAGGGAGCAGTTTCACTTCACTACCCTGCAAACTTAGCCGAACCCCCGACTTTCTGTAATGAGAGTAGGGATCTTTAAGGTTCCCAACATCGCATGGACATGGGACCGTCGTCTTTACGCCCCCTCCGAAGGGCGGAACGTGCAGACATTCAACTTGCTCAAATACAATGTCAGAAGCTCAGTTGATGGATAACCCTGGGATCGAACCCAGTACCCTTCGGTTCAGAGGCACAATTTCTTACCCCTGAACCACCGAGGCTCTGTTTATATTGAAAAGTCACTTAAATTATTTTCTACCTTTTTACGGGTTTGACCTTAAAAATTCATACTCTTGTTAGATTATTCTTCTAAAGTTAATTTGATATTTGCATAAAGGTGATTAACGAAATATAAAATTTTTCTTCAATTCTACCTTGAAAACAGATAAAATATCATCTACATATACATATGTGCCCAAAGACAATATTAGTTGAAACTTCTGATATCAAAATTTGTTTTCCAAAAATATGTTGGCCAACGGAGCAATGTACTGCCCATAGGAAGGTCTTCATTAAATTTGAAATAGTTTAGCTTTATCCATTCGTTGAAAAATTAATTATTTCTTGCCTTTTTATGACATTTACGGTCTTTTTTTAGTAAAATGTTATCTAATAAACGTAGACATTTTCTCTGAGGTATTTTAGAATACATGCTACAAACATCAACCGAAACTAATTAACTGGTTGGGAAAATAATTACCCTGCTTACGTTTATTTGGTACCTCTGCTATAAGACATGTCAAATGTCAGCCCTATTACTGAAAGTGACTGTTGGTTGTTGATTACAATAAATAAATTAATCAATTAAACACAACATTTTTGGTTTGTTTTGGGATTTGCGTACAAATAATAAATTTTATTACAGGTGCTGTATGATTGTCGTGTTAAAAATCTTCAGACTGTTTGTTTTCAAGATTCTCTGTAGTGATAATGTAAAATAGATTATACAGGAAATACAGAACCATTAAATATGTACGGTTCTGTGAGTGCGACAGGCCTAACAGAACTGACGTTGTCAGCGCTTCGGATGACTGATTATTAAAATAATAAATTATGACAGAACTTCGCCCAAACTGCTACATCGCTGTAAATTCATTTAAATTAAACATTCTGACATGGATAACTTAAAGGTATAAACACGAGCTAAAGCTAACACGATTTTAAAACACTTGATTAGGTTTAATTAAACAGCCTGTTCTCAAAACGTTCTTGAGCGATTGAGCAATAAGCTCTGCTAACAAGATTCATCCACGTGGTTGTCTCTTAAAATACTTACTGAAAGAAGTGTTGAAAATACTTAATGCTGATATTTTGTGAAGCGTTTAAAATAGCAAATGAAGCAAATTGTGTGCATTGATTTGAGACGAATTAAATTGCTTGTAAAAGGCAGCGGAAGCAATATGGGGTGAACATATATAGCTTACCTATTAAATATGTATACAGACTGATTTTTAAAGTGTTACCTCTTTTACTGATTTTGAGAATAGACAATCTGCATGTTTTCTTTTTTCTTATCACATCTGATAGACATCCCACAAAGATGATATTATATATATTTTTTCATTTCACATACTACAAAAATAATGATGCAAAAAAATATTTGAAAATACGAATTTCATAATTGATTTCAAACACCACTATTTTGCCGTCGTGATCTGTGACGTCACGGGACAGTACAATAGTCGCCAATGAATTTTTTCCTCTGAGCTTACATCCTGTGTTGTGTTAGTGATTGAATCTTGGCTTTTGCACGTAATTCTATGAAATAATATGTAAAATAAAGCTTATATAAATACTGTATGGTACCAATGTGTACAAACACGACTATAAAAACTCCAGAGAACCTGTTTTGGTAAATGTGCACTTTATGCCCTCCAGTTCACTTCATTTCAACCGCCCATCTCTAAACCCTTCCCCCCACCGACTGTCTCTTCCCCTGACCCATAGTTTGCTTAATGAAATGGAGGGGGAAGGAAAACCATAGTGTAGTGTAGTGTAGAGATGTGACACTAGTGAACATGAAATGCACACTCACCACTATTTTTTATTGTTCATTGTTCCAATTAGAAACCAAAGTTATAAAGCCGGATGAAAGGAAAAACCCAGTCATCTGAGAAAACTGCCTTCTATTGTTGTGAAGACCATTTGAATGTAATTATCTCCTCATTTTCACAATGAATATTAGTGATATAAGGTTAAAATTCTTATTACACGTTATTAAGTTAGGTTGTAATTTCCATGTGGTCAAGCTATGTTCATCTGTACACATTAAGTATTAACTTTGCTTATTACTCTTAGTATTAACAACCGCCAAAAATCATTATTATTAATTAACGAAATTATTGGGTTTGCTTCCATTAATTATCTGTAATTAATTCAGACAACATTGTTCTATCAAAAAGATTGATGTCATTATAAATGAGTCAATTTTTGGCAAATTATCTGATTACGCCTGTTGAAATCTCGTTTTATTACGCATACTTTACACTAGAATAATCACAACAATCGAATAAAATTTACCACGATGATGAGAAACAAGGGGCCATACTTATCATACCATAAGGCAAATGTAAACACGATATTTATTTACTATCCAACTACGTCACGACAAATAGCAGAACGTTCGCGGTCAGGTCAGGTCAGTGTGTGTGTGTGTGTGTATATTATATATATATATATATATATATATATATATATATATATATATATATTGTGTGTGTATCACACCGATAACTGAAAAAAGGGCCTATTTTGATAAAATTTGGTAAAAAGCTTCCTTTTACAAGTGGCTTCGATAAGATCGTTAGCCAGGAAAATCTGCCCAGTCCAAATAGATTAAACATTGCTTTGTTTTAATTAGACAGTCGGATTCCCCCGTCCGTGCCAGTTCTGAGCTGAGTTTTAATGTATCTAATTTCGACCACGTTAATTATAATGCATATTTGTAAGAAAATAAATTCTAGACGCAGCAAGTGCGTTATGGTAGCGAATTTTAACTAAAATCTGCTCAGTCCAAATAGATTAAACAATGCTTTGTTATAAATAGCCAGTCGGATTCCCCCGGTCCGTGCCAGTTCTAAGCTGACCTTTAATGTATCAAATTTCGACCACAAAATTATAATGCATGTTTGTAAGAAAAAATATTAGGGACGCAGCAAGTCCCCAATGATAGCAAATTTAGATTAAAATCTGCTCAGTCCAAATAGATAAAAGAATGCTTTGTTTTAATTAGATAGTCGGATTCCCCGGTATGTGAAAGTTCGGAGCTGACCTTTAATGTATCGAATTTCGATCACGTAATTATAATGCATGTTTGTAAGAAAAGAAATTCGGGACGCAGCAAGTGCGTTATGGTAGCGAATTTTTATTAAATGCCTCAAATTTGAATAGCCCAATTTGCTATTAACCTATAAGGTTCGTTGGCCAGGAAACCAGTTTTTTCGGGATCATTTTAAGTCTGTTTGCGAAACATTTTTGCACATCTTCAAACATAAAGTTATTTTGATGATATATGGTACATTGTTTCTACTATATAGGTCATATTGGTAACCAAATTTAATGCCTGCTTTCTTTAAAAGATATTTGACATTTCAAACATTTTTATGAAAATTCACTACCATGACGCACTGCATTCAGACTTTTTATAAATATGCTAAATATATGACATACTGAATTCGGTCCTGTTCCACACTGCATACGAGATAAATATCCATTACTAACTGATTTAAGGTAAGCTTTTTTCTTAAATAGATCCAAGATAAAGACAACCTTGATTAACATAGACACAGCAAGTATTCTACTAGTCTTATAAGGCTAGAGAATAAGAGAATGTTATCTCGTTAATGGATTTCAGGCAAAGAAAAGCCCATTGTCTAAGAATTGTATAGGCACAATGAAAATCTTGAACATAAATAATTAACAGAGGTATTATCTATCTTTCTCTATTAATTCGAATGCAGATTTATGTTGCCACTCTTCCTCGAGGCAATGAGTTAAACAATAGCTAAGATCGATCTCGCTTTCAGTAGAATAACTCGTGTTCTAATACACGAATAAATATAATAATACACTTGATTTTATTGAACATCGCCATCGCCATCGCTTAAGGAGATAAATTTTAGTTTCAAAGGAGGAGACTTTTATGCTTAATTTCAACATCGCAACACCAACCCTTAAGCAGTGGTGCGATTCACCCCTAAAACTTCAAACGACAAGGGAAGTTAAGTAGCACATCATTTTGGCGCTGATGTAAATCTCTTTTCAACGGTGTTTTATTTTTCAAATTTAAAGCAGTAGTTTCTGAGAAATTGACACCTAAAGATAAAAAAGTCTGGACACAGCAAGTGCGTGATTGAAATGAATTTTCACAAAGATGTTTAATAGCAAATATGTCCCTTTAATGCAATCAGGCATCAATTTGGTGAGCGGCATAATCTATATAGTAGAAACAATGTGCCATATTTAATCAAAATTACCTATTGTTTAAGATTGTACAAAAATTTTTCGAAAATAGAGTTAAAATTTCGATAAAAAATGCAAAAATGCAATAATATAAGGGATGTTCGGAAAAATTGTACTTATCACCAACGACTTATGGGTCATCCTGTGATTGTCAAAATAATTTTATAAGATGCAGCTCAAGACACACAATAATTATCATATGCAATTATTTCTCGTATCTTGTATAATAACAAATATATTGAGCTTTACCGTAGAAATGCGACCTGTATATATGTAAAAAAACTAAAACTAACCCCAGATATGGATTCCCGGGGGGCTCCAAGTCGGGGTCTCCTCATTAACGAATTTTGTCTACAAAAATTAGCTAAAAATTATAGATCGTTAATCCGCAAACTTAACTAAAACTACTGCCAAAGCATCAGAGAAAGGGTTTATTTGAAATTAACCTTCTGGAAATATTTTAGTAAAATGAAGGACAATGACGGCTGAAGCTGATACTTAAGGGTTGCAGGACACTCCACTTGCGACATTTTCTGTACATAGCACGTATTTGTTTTAGGTTCTTTGCCTAAATGTTGCCAATTTTGACGTTTCAAATCGCGACTTTGGCGTTTTGAGAAAACCGTTTTCTTTTCTTTAAGTATCTATAACTTTTTTGTCTTTAAACTTGCATACCTAAGTTTTGGTGCATCGTTCACCCTTTATAATAGAAACACGCCTACCAAATTTGGTTGCTCTTAGATTGTTATTGACGGAGATATAATTTTTTTCAAATAAAAAAACACCAAATTTTTCGGGGAAACCTGTCCCGATTATCCTGGCTAACGAACGTATGCAAGCCGCTTGCAAAAGAAATGAAAATATTTTATTTATCAACATAACTATAATCAAAACCATAACATAAAAACAAGCAAACAAAGCCTACATCATATGCTCAAAGACTTTACCATTTGCGGCTATGTACATTTCGAAACGATGTCGTAAGGCCTGATTACAAGAATTTAACAAAGAATGGCTATTTATAGCAGCACAGCTACCAAAAATTTTACTACAAAATACGCTCAAAAACGTTGCCATTAGCGTCCATGTACATTTCGAAACGATGTCATAATGCCTGATTACAAGAATCCAACAAAGAATGGCTATTTATAGCCGAACAACTACCAAAAATATTATATTAACTAGGTCTGTCATATCTTCGATTGCTTCAACATACACTATGTATTTCAATAAACCACACAGGAAGAAGTCGCTTGGTGTTAAATCTAGCGAACGCGCTGGCAACTTGAGAGGTCTATTATTCGCATCCCATCTTCCAGGATAAGTAATATTCAAGTACTCCGTAACTGAAACCGCAGTATGCGCAGGTGCCCCATCATGTTGCCACCACATTCTAGGCCTTGTTACTAAAGGGACCTCATCTAACAAGCTAAGAATATCGTTTTTCAGAAACTCCAACGTTCGCCTGCTGGTGGATCTTTCGAACAAAAGGGGGGCAATCAAATGCCTGTTTAAAATGCCACACCAAACATTGACTGCGAAATTATTTTGACTAAGTGTACTTTATATGGGTGGAATTTATTTTTAAAAGTATTCTTTTACATGATGAATAAGACATACTAGTTTCTTGTGAAATACTTCTGATTGATATGTGCGGCATTTTTTCTACAATCTGTAGCACTTCTGCTGAACGTTGCTCATTCTTGACGAGACTCACACGATTTCGTATTGACTGATTGAAGGTTCCGTATGCAATTAGATTGGTTTTCAAATTTTGAAATGTTTTGCGATCCGGAGTCGTCCTGTTCGGGTATCCTCTCAAATATAATATTACACTTTCTTTACACTCTCCAAAAAATTGGAGCAAATGTGTATTAGGCTTCTACGGTTAATCAGCCTAACACTTATCTCGCGTACAGCTTTAAGAGACTTCGGATGAAAGGCAGGGTTTTCGAGAAGCGACAGGTGGAACTTGAATATTTCCATCTACAAAGATTATTTCCATCTCCAAAAAAATATTTAGGTAAGGACGTTTACCTCTAAACCGAGGGGTACCGGGTTCGATTACCAAGGTTCCCCTTTTACTTTTTCAGTACAAACTGTACAATTAACATCAAGCGAGGTTGTGGCATTGTATTTGAGCAAATTGAATGTCTGCACTTTCCGTCCTTCGGATGAGCCGTAAAGCCGTCGATCCCGTGTCCATGCAATACTGGGCACGTTAAAGATCCCTACCCTCCTTTCAGAAAGTCAAGGGTGCAGTAAAATTTTCAGGATAATGAGGTGAACCTGCGTCCTGGCCTCGGTGATTGACCATAGTCGGGGAAACAGACAGTCGTGAAAGGAAACAAAATAAATTTACGTTTAGGGATTTGTTTCGTTTTCAAGTGAGCACTGTGTAGATATAATGATACCCCCGGGGTGTGATGGTTGATCGATTTGAGTTGGCTTCAGTAACGATAGATAAGATAACAATCTGAAACGGATTGGATTATCTCCGATTAAACTATCGATTAAAGACATATTATACACACACACACACAGATTTATATATAGATATATATATATATATATATATATATATATATATATATATATATATATATATATATATATATATATATATGTATATGTATGTATGTATGTATGTATATACACACATATATTAGACGTCTCAGACCCAGATGGCAATTTTAATTGTTAAGTAACAGAACAAGGTATGTCATAAAATGGCTCGCGGGTTATGTTTTATTGCAGTTTTTGTGTTGCTAATTCTGAATGGTTCAACGAACTTTAAACTAATACCGTCGCAGTTTTAACAGAGCAACAAAGCAGCTAGTATAAGATGGCAAACTCTGCTTCCAACTATGGTGGTGCTTTAAAGTAAGAAATAAACAAGCTAAAAAACTCATTTACTTTCCTATTAACATAAACCAGTGTCGGTAAGTATAAGTACACTATTTCAATTAGATATAAAAATAAGAAACGTGTATAAAGTTCTGACTTATGGTGTTGCTTTTTTAGTAAACACGATTTTTCCCCATAGGTATAAATATATGATCTTTTACCATCTTTTACCGCCTTTTACAGTCAGTTTTTAACAATTTTTTAACAATTTTTAAATATAGTTTCAGGTACATACGCTACTTACCTTATTAATAACAGCTGTCCTCATATGGGGATATTGTGAGACAAAGGTGGAAAAAAAAAACTCAGTGGAGAAATTGTACTATTTCGTATCGGTATAATAAGTGAAAAAGACTATACAAACACCCAAAAGAAGAGAGTCTGCAATCAGTTACTTTGTATGGTGCTCGTAATAAGATGCTTGTTTTTAACGTCGGTCTATTTCCGCGACTATGGCCAATCTACGACGCCAGGAAGCAGTTTCACCTTACTATCCTGGAAATTTGGCCGAACCCCTGCCTTTCTATAAGGAGGGTAGGCATATTTAACGTGTCCAACATCGTATGGACACGGGACCGATTGGCTTTACGCCCCCTCGAGAGGGCGGAACGTGCAGACATTCAACTTGCTCAAATACAATGCCAAAACCTCAGTTGATGTTAATGTTACAGTATGTACTGAAAATGTGAAAGGAGAACACTGGGATGGAACTCGGTACCCTTCGGTTCAGTGGCATACGTTCTTACCACTGAACCACCAAGGCTCTCAGTAAGATGTTTGAGCTTTATTAAGACATAAATATATCTCACACTTATAACACTTGTACTTGGATTTGCCAGGGCATTCAGGCTCTATACTAATTTCCCAGGACATCCAGGCTTTTTTATACTAATCAACACATCCACGCTTTTTATGCCTTAGACAGGCGTATTTCTCTGGCTTCACAAAATAAGGGCAACAACAATTAATACTTTGAAGAGTCTTTTTGTATCCTGTGAACTTGTCGATTACTGTAGGTAGATGTTAACGACAGGCTACGGACAACAAAGTAACTTTGATGTGAATAACAGGGCACCAAGGCATTGAAGAAAATGAGGAAGCATATAGCCTTCCAAAAAGGGACGGCGACAACACCATTCCATGGTCCAGAACCCTACTGTGGACTAACAAAAAGCCATGTAAGAAATGAACTAGATGTTTGGAAGAGGATAAGTACAATTTGGAGAACACAATTCACCACAATACGGTTTTTAGACCCGACCATCGTTTCGCTAACAAAATTAGCGTCATCAGAGTGATGAATGAACTAAGCAAATACAAACTACTAGAACTACTATTTATATGTTCGCGACCAAGCAGTTGCAAACCGCGTTCTCTAGGAAGGTAGACAGACAAATCCCTACAGTTGAGTCTTAAAACCCTGTAATTAAAGTTGCATACCTGCTTTTGTAATACTGTGTGTCGTTATCAAATATGCCTTCTAAGAAAGACACACTGATTATTAGGATAACAGTTCAAACAATGGACTACATAGAACCGGAGCATTTACTCAATTCACCGAAACATTTTTGTTCAAACTTCTAACGATCTATATACTTTCGAAAGCATCTAGCTGACGCGCCTGCCAAACATTTTTGATTAACTTGAGATTTTTTTTACCTACATGGTGATTATTATCCCAAATATGCTGAGCAATACATGACTTATCAATAGTGTCATATCTCAGTTGGGCTAAATGTTCTTTCAATCTAGTTTCAATAGTTGTGTTAGTTTGCCCAACATATTTAAGTTCACAATACTTACCACCTATTTCATAGATTCGCGACACGTTTGTGGTTTTATCTTTATCCTTGGGGTTACCTGGCAAAATTTTTAATGTCTTTTTTGTGGAGAATGTTAGCTGTAAATTGGCTTTCTGAAAAATGCTGTTAAAACCTTTCGTAATCCGAGGTTCAAATGGTAAACAGAAAACGGTTTTATATGGTTTATCTTTTCTGAAAGTCGTAGATTCCGCTGACATTTTGTTTGATATATGTTTATTGACAAATTATTCCACTAAGCAGACAGAGTGACTGTTCATGGAACACAAAGCGACCCAGAAGGGCGGCTTGAGGCGTGAAAATATATTTAATATTATTTTTAAGAAAAAAATATTTTTATGAAAATTTGCTATCATAAATCCAAATAATATCTTTTATAATTAAGTGGGTCGCATATAAATTATAATTATTGACCTGGAATTGCTCCTTGTTTATGCAATTAATAAACATGTTGCCATTGCAGTTTGCGATATTGAAGAATGCTGACTATTGCTGATTGCGCACTGTGGAGAATGTGGATCAAGCAAGGTTATATATATATATATATATATATATATATATATATATATATATATATATATATATATATATATATATATATATATATATATATATATATATATTATATATATATATATATATATATATATATATATATATCAAAAAATTGTGGGAACGCCGTCAGTTGTAGAATAAAACTCTTTATTATAGGCCGAGCTTTCGGAAAAATTTATTCCTCTATCAAGGATATAACATGAGTTCTACTACACTATTTATCTAATAACAAACATAAAAAGAAAACCTTTTGAGTGAAGTCTAATAAATGCCAAACTGACATATAAAGCTTTATATGTCAGTTTGGCATTTATCAGGATTTCCGATCGATGGCGTAGTAAGATTTCATAATATCAGCTTGGCCAACTCCACCCATATACCTTCAGTAGTCTACAACTGCTTTAGGGCAATTGACTTCAGTCATACTTCCACCTTTCTCCCTTTTATTCACTTTAGTTTGATCTGTAGGAGAATGTATAGTAGAGAGCATCTGAATAGTTATTTTGTCCTACGACTTGATACAAGATAATTTGTCTCTATAAACTGCCCAATCAAAATCACCTCGATTCATTTTCTTATCGCCTTTCAATCCAGTGGGGAGATTTTTTTCTGTTTGCGCGTACAGTTCCACACGCGTAGATTTTATTTTCTTGTAAAGAAAGACATACAAGTTTGTTTGTCCTGTAACCAGACGAATAGCATCGCCAAAAATAAGCAAGAAGAAATCTATAGGTTTTGTGACATCAGGTGGTACTTCAGAGCTGGGACCAGTTAGTTGCTGAAAATGGTTTAGATTCGGAGCAATTTCGTGTTTTCTCCAGTTCACAAAGTGGATAAGTAGTATATCATCTTCTAAATCGCCTGGGTCGTCATCTATGTCGCTCCCAATTGCCAAATCGTCGTCACTCAAAATAGCGTCCTGAGCAATCGTTTCGGTAGTTTCATTATTTTCAATGATGTCTTCAATCATTTCTTCCTCTTCTTCCTCATATTAGCTTATTACTGACTCTCCATCAGAAGGAATTTTATCAAGCAGAGCGTATGCTTCATCCGAGGTTAGTTTTGACAAATCGATTTGTTTTTTCATCACTTGCGACAAATCAATTTGATTTTCCATCCTAACCTAAAGAAATTTACTTTAGTGCATTGCACGCACACTGGAGTCGCCGCGAAACCATATCCGGTCAACAAAAACAAATTTACTTTACTGCAAGCACACTGGTTTCGCCGCAAAACCATATCCGATTGACAAAGTAAAAACAATAAACTATATAAAACAAGTATTCCTACCTTTCTATTAGTGCCTCAGTAAAACAATCGTCCAAAAAAACGGAGTAGTTATAACACTCTTTACGAAGATGTAGATAAAAAACGAAATCATTCATAAAACGTGGTTTCTTTGACAAATTCTAACGAATACTAGCAATACAGTGTTCGCCAATTGCAAACTTGCGATGGAGATCAATAGATGGCGCACTAATACCCAAGTAGGAAGTGTGGTTTCACTGTAAAACCAGTCTACATATAGAAAAAAAAAACATTAGGTAAGTGGTTTCTGTGTGAAACCACTTTGCATCAAAGGGTTAAAGGGCTTCGTGGGTGTTTTATCTATCGTAATCTGCATAGGTCTACAATATAGTCTCTAAAATGTACTATATCCATGTTTTTGGTATCCCGAGTCTTGTAGCATTAATTTGTTAAAGAGATTCGTTGCCAAGGAAAATCGGACCAGTTTTTTTGGTTCTAAAATCTATTTACCAAAATTTTTTGCCTCTATTAAAATATAAAGTTATTTTAATGAAATATGGTACATTCTTTCTACTATAAAGGTTATACCGTTAACCAAATTTGATGCCATTTGTTAAAAGAAGTATATTTGCATTAAAAATATTTTTATGAAAATTGGCTACCATAACGCACTTCCAACGTCGAGACTTTCTTTTTATATTAAATTTGTTTCATATTTTATGCACACACTATAGACAAACGTTATACGGTATTATTTTCTCAGAAATGTGATTGGATTAGATCAAATCTTTGTTTTAAGGTCTTTTGGGAATCTTCAACGCAATGTGTGTACAATAACCTAAGACGAGCATTTTACTAAATTTAAATTTATGGTGAAAATGCTCTGTATACGCTTCCGTAGCAAATAAATGTGTTATTTAAGCAGAAACGCGTAAAAGCAGAAACATCCCTCAAAAGAAAGTAAAAGGTTTCAATCAACAAGTCTGTATAAAATTCCTGAAAAGTCGCCGTCAATTTGTGCTTTTGAAACCGCTCGTAGAACGAATTAAGAGATGTTTGGAGATGAATAGAGGCGCATAATTTGAGTTCGACCAATAAATGAAAACTTCATAAAAACGTTTAGGAAACTAGGACGATGCGGTAATACTCGTAGTATATTGAATAAGAAGTTTAGAACAGCAAAGATTTATAGAAATATAGCTTTTGAGTACGAGCGAGTAACTTATAAGCTATACAGGTGTCCCACGACGAACGCCCGCGGTCAATTTCTTGGAAACTAGACTAGAAAATTTTGCAGCTTACTGAAGTCGATAGGGGCAACTCGGCTAAAATATTTTCAAGATGGTGGCACTTCCGATTATACAGGGTGTTGATGTTAACTTACTTATTTTAAATAGGACACCCTATATATTATTTCATTTTTAGATAACACAGGAAATTTTAGACCCATTTTATGCATAATGTCCTATACCTAAGTTCAGCCGTTTTTGACATATCTCAAATTTTATGTCAAACATGACGTTTGCAGGCCTAAACATAACTGTCAATTTCTCCTATATGAAAGCCTTTATCATTTAATTAGATTTGAGTTCCTTGTGGAAGATGAACTACTTTAGTGGCCTGTGATGTCATTTTGATAATAGATAAATACAGGGTGATCAAAAATTCACATTCAAAATTGATTTGAAAAAATCGTCAAAAGTTTCTTTTTTCAAATGGAAACCTCCTATTTTTATAATTTTATCTTATTCAGCATTGAAAAAGAGGGGAACTCTGTGTAAGGTTGTCTATGACGAAAATTTGTGGTTTTCGAAATATGGCAATTTAACATTTTTATCTTGTAAAATGTTATACGACTTTAGGTTTTGTCGTCAGTCAGCCATGACGGCGACGCATGTTAAAAGAAAACTATCGAGCATTATAGTCACCATTTGTTGTCATTTGACAATTATTAATTAAATTCATACCGGGGCGACTAAGTTACACGAAGATTATTTAAATTTGTTTATTATCTATGGGGAATGTAACAAAGTTTTATCAAGAACATGCAGATATTTGCTGATAGATATCCAGACAGAAACCGTCCCGGAAGTGTGTTCGGCGAATAATAGAAAATTACAGAAGTTTTGGCACCGTTACGGAAAAATTTATATATAGAAGAAGACCAGTTTATCCTACTAAAAGAAAACTATACCTACACAGGGTAGGAAATTATTTTAATAACTGTTCAAAATTTCCACCGTGAACTTCCAAACATTTCTAGCATCTCCGAGTAAGTTCTTCATGGGTGGCCGCTCTAATTGAATTTGGAGATAAACTTTCGAACGCGCCCCTTACCCTTACCGTACAGTCCTCCTTCCTTGTCAATAGTTTGGAATAAACCAGGTTTTATTATCATTCCCCATATAAAGTAATCTAACACAGTCAAATCAGAAGAACTAGCAGGCCATAGGAAAGGCCCATTGTTGGCGATCCACTTGTCATCAAATGCTGTTTGCAAGAAGTTGGTAACTGGAACGGTTTGTGGGGTGAGGCGCCATCATGTTGGTAAACAATTTGCCTTTATACCACCACACGTAAATTGCTCAAATACTGATTATCCAAATCCTCTTGAATATTTAAAAATCTTTCCCCTACAAAAGTTAATACGTAATTTAAAATTGGAATATAATTTACAGTGTATTGTTAATGACTTACCATTCAAGTTTTTTTCATAAAAATGGAGTTTTACTATTATACCATCTCTCACAGCACAAAAGAGGTAAATTGCCAGGTGTTTTGAAAATTCTGCGTTCTTACAGCATGTGTATTTGAATTATTCCAAAAATGGGAATAACGTCTGTTAAAAAGTCCATTTTGGGTAAATTACGCTTCATCAGTCATAGTGCTCGATAGTTTTTTTTTCGCGCGTCGCCATCATGACTGACTAACGACAAAACCGTACAATATAAAAATGTTAAATTGCCAATATTTTGAAAACTACAAATTTTTGGCAGAAACAACCTTACACAGAGTTCCCCTCTTTTTTAATGCTGAATAAGATAACATTAACAAAATAGGAGGTTTCCATTTGAAAAAAAAAAACTTTTGACGATTTTTCTAATCAATTTTCAATGTGAACTCTTGATCACCCTGCATTTATCTATTATCAAAATAACATCACAGGCGACTAAACTGGTTCCGCTTCTACAAGGACATCAAATCCAATTAAATGATAAAGGCTTTCATATAGGAGGAATTGACAGTTATGTTTAGGCCTGCAAACGTCATTTCTGACATAAAATTTGAGATATGTCAAAAACAGCTAGACTTAGGTATAGGATATTATGCATAAAATGTGTCTAAAATTTCCCGTGTAATCTAAAAATGAAATAATATACAGGCTGTCCAATTTAAAATAAGCAAGTTAACATCAATACCCTGTATAACCGTAAGTGCCACCAATTGAAAATATTTTATCCGAGTTGTCACTATCGTCTTCAGTAAGATGTTCTAGTTTCCGACCGCGGGCGTTCGTCGTGGGACACCTGTATGAGTTTAGTAAAACTGCTTTTCTTACGAGGTTCCTTTACACTATTTTTTTCACATTTTGTGTTAGTAAACTACTAGAAAAGATGGTTAATCGAAGATTAGTTTGGTTTATAGAACACAACAATTATCTCGATCAACACTAGCCTGCGTTCCCACCCAATCGCAGCATGTTAGATAATCTTATGTGTCTTAAAATATAAAATTCTTGATGTCTTTCCAAATCATCGGCGACTGGTGGCTGTTTTCTTTGATATTAAACATGCCTTCGACTCAGTCTGGAGATAAGGAGTTGTACAAAAAATACCTACATGGGGAATTAAAGGCAATATATTAACGTTTATAAAGAATTTTCTTAACAAAAGGACATTGAAAGTGAAAAGTAACAACACCTTATCTGATTCATATGATCTAAGAAACTGATTATTATAAGGGTGGTTTTAGGAAATCATTTTCAAATTCATCTGTTGCATTTACCGGTCACCTTCTGACAACAACTTTGTCCAGCTCTTTGACTACCTTTTTGAAAAAACCGACTATCTGATTTCTGAATATCCTTCCTCCGAGGTCACTATTCTTGGCGACTTCAATGTCCATAATAAGGAATGGCTAGGATCTTCAAAAACCGATCCACAAGGGAGAGCAGCGGAGGCCTTTGCAGTCAGCAATTCTTTGGCCAATATGGTTCAGCAACCTACTTACTTTCCTCGTATCCCAACACACAGCTCAAATCCCTTGGATCTCCTTCTTACTACAAATCCTGAATGCTATAAGATATCAGTCACCGCCCCCCTTGGTCGCTCAGACCACGGCATGGTCACTGCTTCCTGTGCAATGCAACCCGAGGTCACACAGTCATCACACCCACATATCGTTTGGCACTACAACTCCGCAAACTGGGACGAAATGCGGGATTACTTTTCCTCATTTCCATGGGCGTCTGTCTGCTTCTCTCATCCTGACCCCTCTGATATCTCAGAAAACGTCACCGAAATTATCCAAGCTGGCATGGAATTATTTATTCCACGTACACAGAAAACCTCTTCAGCCACTCAAAAGCCCTGGTTCTCTAAATCCTGTGACAAGGCCAGACTTGAAAAGGTCAAAGCTCACAAAACGCTTCTACACAATCCCAGTCAAGAAAATCGTCAAGCATTCAACGACGCAAGAAACCGCTATGTCCTCATTCTTTCTGAGGCAAAAAACTCGTTTAATAACCACATCAAAAACAAAGTCCTCTCAAGCTCCAACGGCGGCAAACCCTTCTGGACTCTTGCTAAGTCTATTGGGAATAATTTCTGCAAGAGCACGTTCCCACCTCTCGTCTCAGGTGATGAAATTGTTTCTACCGCCCTGGGCAAGGCTGAACTTTTTGCTTCGTTGTTCGCCGGAAATTCTACTCTCAACCCACCTCCAAATGTTCAACCACCAACAGTCCCCAACGTCGCGCATAAAATGACTGATATCATTTTCAAAACTAAAAAGGTACGAAAGATGCTCTCTTCTCTTAATACCAGGAAAGCCTCTGGCCTTGACGAGATCCCAGCAATTGTTCTCAAAAAATGCGCACCAGAACTTGCTCCTGTCCTGACTCGTCTGTTTCAGATATCTTACAATAAAGGCATATTCCCTAGTAACTGGAAAACTGCTCGAGTACAACCCATCCCCAAGAAAGGATCCAAAGCGCTTCCTAGCAACTACAGGCCTATTTCTCTCCTTTCAGTCATCTCTAAAGTGATGGAAAAGTATATAAACACCGAACTACTAAAATTCCTTAAAAAACACAGTCTAATCCACGACAGGCAGTATGGATTCCGTCAGCGCAGATCGACTGCCGACCTCCTTTCCTTTGTCACCCATTCTTGGAACAAGTCTATGGAACAACACGGTGAATCCCAGATTGTTGCTCTAGACATATCCAAAGCATTCGACCAGGTCTGGCACGCAGCGCTGCTTAATAAACTTCCGGCCTATGGCCTACCACCAAAACTTTGTACCTGGACAGCAAATTTCCTCTCCAACAGGAGCATATCTGTTGTTGTGGATGGCCATTCCTCTAAACTGTATCCAATTAATGCAGGAGTTCCTCAAGGTTCAGCTTTAGCCCCTACTTTGTTTCTTCTCCACATCAATGACCTCCTCTCTAGCACATCCAACCCAGTTCACAGTTACGCGGACGACAGCACCCTCCACTCAAACATACAATATTCTAAGCCTGTCTCTTTAGCCCAATTAGATGAGGATCGCAGACTCATGGAGGGTTCTGTCTCCGTAGACCTCCAAAAAATATTAGACTGGGGAAGTAGAAATCTTGTACAATTCAACCCCACCAAAACTAAGTCTTGCTTTCTTTCTCACAAGAGATACAGCAGCCCTAGACCCATCACAATGAACAACCAAGTTATTCAAAGTAATGAGTCCTTTTCTCTTGTTGGCATTTCTGTGGATCGAAATCTTAATTGGCACCAACATGTTACATCAATTGCAGAAGCGGCTGCTAAGAAATTGGGTTTCCTCTTCCGGGCTCGCAAATACTTTTCACCAACTAATCTCTATACCTTATACACTTCACAAATAAGGCCAAACCTCGAATACTGCTCCCACATCTGGGGTGCAGCAGCCGCTTCTACACTCGCTATCCTGGACTCCATTCAAAAGAGAGCTATACGTCTCATCGGTGACCCTACCCTCACCCAAAGGCTTCCATCCCTTGCCCACCGACGTGCCGTTGGTGACCTCTCTCTCTTTTATAGATATCTGCACGGGCACTGCTCAGAGGAGCTTTCCTCCATAATTCCCCCACCTGCTGCCCCCAGCAGATCTACCAGGGGAACAGAGCGAATGCACCCTTTTACTGTCCAGGTCACCAGACATAGAACATCTTGTTATGCCCGCTCTTTTGTCCCGAGGACTTCCAAGTTGTGGAATTCCTTGCCGGCACATGTTTTTCCTTCTCCTCCGAACCTCCAAACCTTCAAGTCCAGAATTAACAAGTTGCCTCTTTCCTCCTTGTCAACACCCACGGTACGATAGTATTTAGGCTGTAAGCCCTCGTGGTGTGTTGTTGACATAAAAAAAAAATTTAATAACTAGCTTATATGAAAATAAAGTGTAGCCGAGTATAAATTAGGTTTGTTATTTATACGAGGCTAAGTTATAAATTGAGAAGTAATTTCAATAAGTATATGATTATAAGGGTGGTTTTAGGAAATCATTAATTAACTAGCTTATATGAAAATAAAGTGTAGCCGAGTTTAAATTAGGTTTGTCATTTATACAAGGCTAAGTTATGCATTGAAAAGTAATTATCTGATTTAAATAAAGGGGCTTTATGAAATAGTTTGAGAATTATCTAAGTTAAATTAGGTTTATTACTTATACGAGGTTAAGTCAATAATAATGAATCAAGTAACAATTGAGTTATGTCAGTTTGCATAAAGTGACTAAAGTAAAGTCTATTTGAAGGTAAATTGATAATAGTTTAGAAGGTGTGGTGAGCACCTTCGCTGTTTGTTCACTCAGTAGGGTATCATGCTGGTGGGCGTGGGCTTAGACCCGGGTTAGGTAACCGCAACACGGTTGTTGCATTGATAGCCGAAATGGTAGCTAGACTGAGGTAATTGCCTCACTGCACAGTCAAGACCAGTGTAGACACTGTATTTGATAGCCGAAATGGTAGCTAGGCCGAGGTCGTTGCCTCATTGCACAGCCAGGACCAGTGTAGCCGTAGATATTGGAGAGGGACACAGCGTAGCTTCAACGTTGTGTCCATTGCAGTTCTCAGTATTCACGGTGGCAACACAGTGGTTGTATTTGAGAGCCGATCTGGTAGCTAGACCGAGGCATCGTTGTCTCATTGCACAGTCAGGACCAGTGTAGGAGTGGATATTGGGGAGGGGCACATTGTTTGCCTGGGCCCTTTGTGTCCATTGCACCTCTCAGTATTCAACACTAGCTGTAGGCGAGAACTCTAGGTGGGGCAATTGCTGCCTCATTGAACTCCTGGAAGCCGGCGCGGACCCAATTCCAGGTACAGAACCCAACTAAACAAATAGGTTAAACTATTGTCTGGGAAACTATTGTTTGCGTAACTATCGTGTGAGTAACTACTTGAGTAAATATTATCTGAGTAACTATTGTTTAAGTAACTAATTGAGTAATTATTGTTTGAGAAGCTATGATTTGAGCACTTAGAGACATTGTTGAGAAGAAGTTCTGAGACACCGATGTGCGTTGTTAAGTGTTTATAATGTTGCTCAGTAGAGCAGTGAGTAGGAACTGCTGTTAATGTTAAAGTTGCTCAGTGGAGCGCTATGTTGAAACTGCTCTTAATGTTAGCTTGCTCAGTGGAGTTTTGAGTATAAATAGTCATTGATGTTGAGTCGCCCAGTGGAGCATGTAATTGGTAATTGTTTGTTAAACTAATAATTGAATGCCCCCTTGTATATATTAGATTGTGCTTTAGATAAACGATGGTGTGTTCAGGTATATTTTTAATTACAGGTTAGTGATGTTGTTACTGGACACTTTTGGCACCCGCTGCCCCGAATCATTACGCCCGTACATTAGGCTTCGCCATCATTCTGACAAGTAATAAACCTTTTGCATGATTACTTTAAAGTAGAAAACACAACTGCTAAGTAATCTAATAGGTTACCCCTATTGTTTACTAAGAGGGTTGTAACCTTGTGTCATTGAAGGGTTGCGTTCTATATAATTAATCAATATATATGAAAAAAAACACCCCTTACACTATTAAAAACATTTTTATGAAAATTCACTTCCAGAACACAGTTGCTGCGTCCAGACTTTTCTTAATATCTGTTTTATCTGGTAGGATCTTAAAAATCGTTTACATAAATCATGCAGCCATCGAATGATATAAATTATACCATCCACTTTGAATAACAAATTAAATGTGTATAACTAGTTTTGTCCTTTTTTTTTGTAACATATTGTGCATTTGCATTTTAGTTACTACCCAAACTTGCAGGATCTAAATACTTAAATAAATTAGATACTGGCACCAATTTGTCTCAAGTTGTCGATATTAATTCACGTAATAATAATTTCGTCATAGATAATAATAAGCGTTGGTTTCTTTAAATGATTACTCAGTAAATGTATAAGCGAAACGTAATAATTGCTGCTTCGCTGAATGTTATACTTACGAGGTTAAAGTGATGATAACTTCTACTGGTAATTTATATTGGATAATCGTTTTATCTGACCTAGTTTGTTTCTGCGTTTTTAAATAAAAACAGCCAGAATAAATAGAATACAAAATTATACACAATTCTTTTTTACTCACAGGCAGATAACCAGCTTTTATCACTGATTGTGGCTACCTTTACATTTATTTGTTTAAGATAGAACCTCGGTGGTTCAGGGGTAAGAACGTGTGCCTCTGAACCGAAGGGTACTAAGTTCAATCCCAGGGTACTTCTTTCACTTTTTCAGTACAAACTATAACATTAACATCAACCGAGTTTCTGGCATTGTATTTGAGCAAGTTGAATGTCTGCATGTTCCGCCCTTCGGAGGAGGCGTAAAGTCGTCGGTCCCGTGTCCATGCGATGTTGGGCACGTTAAAGATCCCTACCCTCCTTACAGAAAGACAGGGGTTCGGCAAAATTTCCAGGCTAGTGGGGTGAAACTGCTCCCTGGCGTCGGTGATTGGCCATAGTCGCGGAAATAGGCCGACGTTAAAGAAACAAAACACAACACACACAGGTTTTTTTTAAGATAAGGACTTGCGGTAAGATGTATGTATAGCAGGAGACACATACCGGTTTCGTCATTTTTTGGACTCTTCAGCATGCCATACCTGGGCTTCAACAAAGTGGACTCAAGCAGGCATTTCCATCTAATTCAGCGGAGAATAGCGCGAGGCGTCATCTCTCTTTTTGTGACAGTCCCGACAGAACTGAAGTAACAGTGTCTAGCGAGAGGAGACGCCCGTCACCGTTATACCACTTGGCCGAGCAGCACAATGTCGAGGTGTCAGTGAAAAATATAAAAATGGTCGATACGAATAAAGCCCAAAAACACATATGCTGCGGTATATCGTTGCCATAGAGACTCTTTGTTGTAAAACTCCCAACCAAGCATTTCCAATTGAACGTGTTGTGGAAACTAGAGTTGTTAAAGAACGGGTGAAATTGCTGAACAAGTTTGGGCAATTCGGCTCTTACCCAAGAACATGTTTCATAAACCTGTTCATCTGTTCTTTTGTTTAGATCGTGGCATAAATGCATTAGATACATCTAAATAAGTATTCATTTCTCTCTCCTCTGCCCCAACTTTGATACACCATCATTTCCACTACTACAATTTTACCATGTTGTTATTTTTTCAAGCTAAATAGATATATTTTCACGAATCGATTTAAAATTAATTACATAATTTAGATTTATGTAAATGTATCATTAACAATGGATGGATGTGCGATTGTGCACGTTTTTTTTAATTTTTGACGTGCTTGCATGATTTTAATTATTTGCCAATCAGCAGTCAACAATTTATTAATTGTGCAATATTATACCGTTACGCATATAATACTGGCAAAATTGAACCGCACTAGCCAAGTTTAGTTGCGAGTCCTTATTTACATCATTCCAAGAGAACCGCAGAGGCTAGAGAGTCCTCCCTGGCGTGATGTTTACACACAATCCTTCCAACTGACCTTTCTGACCTGCCCTGACATCAGTTTGCCTAACTTAATCGCAGGGGGAAGGAAAAACATGTAATGTAAGAATGAGGTAAAGTAAGGTAAACGGCGGAAATGTATATTATCATATTATACTCACATGGCCTTGATGTATGGCAGGGTTGGTTTCTCCTTCTTTTAGCTTTTGATTAGGCAGCTAAACTGCAAATTTATCGAAAAGTCGCTACCAAAACGCACTTACTGCGTCTAGATTTTTTTCTTGCAAACGCGTCATATTTCGACAAAAAATGGAAAAATGCATTCACGAATTTGTTCTACGAAAATTAGTTTAAAAAAATTATACACCCCTACTCACTCCTGGTCCCGTAACTTCCTTGGGGAGTGTGAACAAGAAATTTTTCTTGAGGTTTGTGGATCCAGGGGGGGCCCTAGGCAGGTTTCTGAAAACAGTGTTTTGAAAAGCGTTCGGGACCTAACCTGCAAATTTACCGAAAATTCGCTACCAAAACGCACTTACTGCGTCCAGATTTTTTTCTTATAAACGATTCATATTTCGATAAAAAATGCTAAATTACATTAACGAATTTGTTCTAAAAAAGTTATGCACCCCTACTCACTCCTGGTCCCGTAACTTCCTTGGGGAGTGTAAACAAGAAATTTTTCTTGGGGTTTGTGGACCCGGGGTGGGGAGGAGGGGGAGGGGCTAGGCAGGTTTCTGAAAACAGTGTTTTGAAAAGCGTTCGGGAGCTTAACTGAAAATTTACCGAAAATTCGCAACCAAAACGCACTTACTGCGTCCAGATTTTTTTAAAGATAAACGCATATTTCGATAGAAATGCAAAAATGCATTAACAAATTTGTTCCACGATAATTAGCTAAAAAAAATTATAGGCCGTTAAACCATAAATTTCACTAAACCTACAAATAAATATCCAAACAGCTACCAAACTTAACTAAACTGACAGCCAAAGCACCAGAGAAAGGGTCTATTTGAAATGGATTTTCTGTAAACATTTTAGTAAAATGAAGGGCAATGACGGTTGAATCTGAAACTTAAGGGTTTGCAGAACAGTCTTCTTGCAATATTTTCTTTTCACAAATGGTATTTGTTTTACATTCTTTGCCTAAACATTGCCAATTTTGACGTTTAATATTGCGAGTTTGACGTTTTGAGGAAAACTCCAACATTTATTGCTTTAACTGCCCATAACTTCTTTGTCTTTAAAGCTATGGACGGAGTTGGTACGGAGTTCACTCTTTATAATACAAACACGCGTACCAAATTTGGTTGCCCTTACTTTGTTATTTCCGGAGATATAATTTTTTTTATAAAGAAAACACAAAATTTTCCGGGAAAACCTGGTCCGATTTTCCTGGCTAACGAACTTATCCAAGCCACTTGCAAAAGGAAGGTACTCTGAAAATTTTATCAAGATCGGTCAATTATTTTTTGAGTTATCGGTCGGATATATATATATATATATATATATATATATATATATATATATATATATATATATATATATATATATATATATATATATATATATATATATATATATAAACACAGATCTCCCCATAGGCGAATTTTTTTTTAAAAAAATTCGCTAAAAAGGCTAATTTATAATTTATAGTGTAATGGTGTACATATTACATATTAGTAAGTTATGATTCCAATAACGACATTCCATTCGCTGCAGTTATCTATATAAATTTTATATTTTTTAACAGAACATGCTGTATATTGTTACCTATTTGAATGCAACATTTCCTTCCGAGTTCAACGGTATAGCACAATTGATACTTAAAAATCATGCGTTGCTGACTTATTAACCATTTTATCCGAGACCCAAAAGCATTCGCATGATTCCACATAAGACAGGACAGAACTGCCAATATTGGTACCGGTGCTTTTGAGTAGTGCTGGGAATTTATCCGTTTGTGTATTCGAATATTCGTTCCGAAAGCTTCACGACTATTCGAATTATTCGAGTATTCGAATATTGGTGGGGTATTCGAATATTCGAATACACTCTCGTTGAAATAATTCGTATTCGAATACTCGAATATTCGGACTATTCGTATTCGATTCCCAGCCCTAGTTTGAAGGAACGGTTGGTGATTGCACAGCAGCAAAATGGATGACATAACGAACATTTGCATTGGACATAATAAATTCCATTATTTAATCAATTGAATTGCTTTCTCATCCTGTTGTTAACTTTAAATACATAATAAGCTAAAAGATATCCTCTACTTTATGATAACTTTGTATTTAGAAATCGATGCTTACATTGTTTGCGTTTTATTGACAAATAATACTTCCAGATCTAACTACAGACAGATTTAATAACCTAAGAATTACTGGCATATCATCTTCGATATAACTAATTGTAGTGAATTTTCGTAGAAAAACTTCACTAATGGGGAGATCCCGACTTTTGAATTTTTAAAAAATTTTCACAAATGAGCGCGAACTAGGACCCCTAGAACCCATGTCCGGGGTCAGTTTCAATTTTTATATTTTTATATGTTTATATATATATATATATATATATATATATATATATATATATATATATATATATATATATATATATATATATATATATATATATATATATATATATATATATATACATATATATATATATATATATATATATATATATATATATATATATATATATATATATTTATGTCAACAACACACCACGAGGGCTTACAGTCTAAATACTATCGTACCGTGGGTGTTGACAAGGAGGAAAGAGGCAACTTGTTAATTCTGGACTTGAAGGTTTGGAGGTTCGGAGGAGAAGGAAAAACATGTGCCGGCAAGGAATTCCACAACTTGGAAGTCCTCGGGACAAAAGAGCGTGCATAACAAGATGTTCTATGTCTGGTGACCTGGACAGTAAAAGGGTGCATTCGCTCTGTTCCCCTGGTAGATCTGCTGGGGGCAGCAGGTGGGGGAATTATGGAGGAAAGCTCCTCTGAGCAGTGCCCGTGCAGATATCTATAAAAGAGAGAGAAGTCACCAACGGCACGTCGGTGGGCAAGGGATGGAAGCCTTTGGGTGAGGGTAGGGTCACCGATGAGACGTATAGCTCTCTTTTGAATGGAGTCCAGGATAGCGAGTGTAGAAGCGGCTGCTGCACCCCAGATGTGGGAGCAGTATTAGAGGTTTGGCCTTATTTGTGAAGTGTATAAGGTATAGAGATTAGTTGGTGAAAAGTATTTGCGAGCCCGGAAGAGGAAACCCAATTTCTTAGCAGCCGCTTCTGCAATTGATGTAACATGTTGGTGCCAATTAAGATTTCGATCCACAGAAATGCCAACAAGAGAAAAGGACTCATTACTTTGAATAACTTGGTTGTTCATTGTGATGGGTCTAGGGCTGCTGTATCTCTTGTGAGAAAGAAAGCAAGACTTAGTTTTGGTGGGGTTGAATTGTACAAGATTTCTACTTCCCCAGTCTAATATTTTTTGGAGGTCTACGGAGACAGAACCCTCCATGAGTCTGCGATCCTCATCTAATTGGGCTAAAGAGACAGGCTTAGAATATTGTATGTTTGAGTGGAGGGTGCTGTCGTCCGCGTAACTGTGAACTGGGTTGGATGTGCTAGAGAGGAGGTCATTGATATGGAGAAGAAACAAAGTAGGGGCTAAAGCTGAACCTTGAGGAACTCCTGCATTAATTGGATACAGTTTAGAGGAATGGCCATCCACAACAACAGATATGCTCCTGTTGGAGAGGAAATTTGCTGTCCAGGTACAAAGTTTTGGTGGTAGGCCATAGGCCGGAAGTTTATTAAGCAGCGCTGCGTGCCAGACCTGGTCGAATGCTTTGGATATGTCTAGAGCAACAATCTGGGATTCACCGTGTTGTTCCATAGACTTGTTCCAAGAATGGGTGACAAAGGAAAGGAGGTCGGCAGTCGATCTGCGCTGACGGAATCCATACTGCCTGTCGTGGATTAGACTGTGTTTTTTAAGGAATTTTAGTAGTTCGGTGTTTATATACTTTTCCATCACTTTAGAGATGACTGAAAGGAGAGAAATAGGCCTGTAGTTGCTAGGAAGCGCTTTGGATCCTTTCTTGGGGATGGGTTGTACTCGAGCAGTTTTCCAGTTACTAGGGAATATGCCTTTATTGTAAGATATCTGAAACAGACGAGTCAGGACAGGAGCAAGTTCTGGTGCGCATTTTTTGAGTACAATTGCTGGGATCTCGTCAAGGCCAGAGGCTTTCCTGGTATTAAGAGAAGAGAGCATCTTTCGTACCTTTTTAGTTTTGAAAATGATATCAGTCATTTTATGCGCGACGTTGGGGACTGTTGGTGGTTGAACATTTGGAGGTGGGTTGAGAGTAGAATTTCCGGCGAACAACGAAGCAAAAAGTTCAGCCTTGCCCAGGGCGGTAGAAACAATTTCATCACCTGAGACGAGAGGTGGGAACGTGCTCTTGCAGAAATTATTCCCAATAGACTTAGCAAGAGTCCAGAAGGGTTTGCCGCCGTTGGAGCTTGAGAGGACTTTGTTTTTGATGTGGTTATTAAACGAGTTTTTTGCCTCAGAAAGAATGCGGACATAGCGGTTTCTTGCGTCGTTGAATGCTTGACGATTTTCTTGACTGGGATTATGTAGAAGCGTTTTGTGAGCTTTGACCTTTTCAAGTCTGGCCTTGTCACAGGATTTAGAGAACCAGAGCTTTTGAGTGGCTGAAGAGGTTTTCTGTGTACGTGGAATAAATAATTCCATGCCAGCTTGGATAATTTCGGTGACGTTTTCTGAGATATCAGAGGGGTCAGGATGAGAGAAGCAAACAGACGCCCATGGAAATGAGGAAAAGTAATCCCGCATTTCGTCCCAGTTTGCGGAGTTGTAGTGCCAAACGATACGTGGGTGTGATGACTGTGTGACCTCGGGTTGCATTGCACAGGAAGCAGTGACCATGCCGTGGTCTGAGCGACCAAGGGGGGCGGTGACTGATATCTTATAGCATTCAGGATTTGTAGTAAGAAGGAGATCCAAGGGATTTGAGCTGTGTGTTGGGATACGAGGAAAGTAAGTAGGTTGCTGAACCATATTGGCCAAAGAATTGCTGACTGCAAAGGCCTCCGCTGCTCTCCCTTGTGGATCGGTTTTTGAAGATCCTAGCCATTCCTTATTATGGACATTGAAGTCGCCAAGAATAGTGACCTCGGAGGAAGGATATTCAGAAATCAGATAGTCGGTTTTTTCAGAAAGGTAGTCAAAGAGCTGGACAAAGTTGTTGTCAGAAGGTGACCGGTAAATGCAACAGATGAATTTAGTTGCGGCCCTGAGAGAGAGAGTTTTATCCATAGTATGTCTTTTCTTCCAGCTTCTAAATTGGGAAGTCTGGTGCAGGATAGATTGCTACGGACGTATGCGCACACGCCTCCATGCAATCTAAAGGCAGTAAGGAGCTCATACCCCGGGAAATTAAGGTGATTAGTGGCTGTTTTGGCACTGATTAGGGTTTCGGTGAGGAAGAGGAGCTGGGGCCTGTTAGCCTGGAGGAAATGGTGGACGGAGTTCAGGTTAGAATTTAGGCCACATATATTCGAAAAGGATATGTTAAATCTTGATGTTGGCGCCCCCTGTACACCCCTCTCCCGGAGATCCGAATGGAGGGGTATTTTGCCTCCGGAATATTTTATACGTAAACCTACCTACCAAATTTTATATATATATATATATATATATATATATATATATATATATATATATATATATATATATATATATATATATATATATATATATATATATATATATATATATATATATATATATATATATATATATATATATATATATATATCACACCGATAACTCAAAAAATAATGGGCCGATTTTGATAAAATTTGGCACATACCTTCCTTTTGTAAATAGCTTGGATAAGTTCGTTAGTCAGGAAAATACGAGGTTTTCCGGGAAAATTTTGAGTTTTCATTCGAAAAAAATTCTTATCTCAAAAAATAATGGGCCGTTTTTAATAAAATTTGGCATGTACCTTCCTTTTGTAAATGGCTTTGACAGGTTTGTTAGTCAGAAAAATCGGACGAGGTTTTCCGGGAAAATTTTGAGTTTTCATTCGAAAAAAAATTTTATCTTAAAGAATAATAGGCCGATTTTGATAAAATTTGGCATGTACCTGCCTTTTGTAAATGGCTTTGATAAGTTCGTTAATCAGAAAAATCGGACGAGGTTTTCCAAAAAAATTTTGATTTTTTATTTGAAAAAAAATTTTATCTTAAAAAATAAAAAAACTATGATAACCAAATTTGGTAGGTAGGTTTACGATATAAAAAGTAAACTATACATCAAAATTTAGATTTCTATGATACAAGAAAAAAAGTTATAATAAAATATTTTGTGCCAGATCATTTCTATGAAAATTCACTACCATAACGCACTTGCTGCGTCCAGGCTTTTTATTTACTTTTTCATCACAAACATTTTATTATTATTTCTTTCAACTTTTATTAATGACTTAAATAACCTTTTTTTCAGGAAACCAAGTCTTATGAAAATTCGCTACCATAATACATTTGCTGCATCCGGACTATTACTGTTTTACAATAGAGGCAGTCTTATAAACACATTGTAAAGTTTTGGCTAGCCATTTAAAGCAATTAAGTATCATTATGCATGCATACCTATTGCTTTAAACAATTATTGCTGTACGATACATTTATTTTCTGTTTTGATTAGAATCATTAAGCTAATGACGTACGCAAACAATGCCAATTGCTAAAATACCTATGTCACACACTTTTCCACATGTGAAGAGTCAGAATTCAATTAGTACAACATATGTCAACAAAACCAGTTTGTCATCTTTGACGATTTTAAAATAAATAATGCTATTGTTAATTAAATAAATTGATGTACTCCAAATAATTAGAGCATATTTTGGGTAGCAACAGCGAAATTCATATTTAATAGTAATACTAATAATAACAATAATATTAATATATTTATTGAGAACATGGAGCTAGTCATAGTTAAGAAGAGATGCACCATGAGCCGTTTACCAGAGATGAAAAGTCTCCAAAGTTATTAAAGAGCATCATAATTGGTAGACACCCGGGCCTGATGGAGTCCAAAACTTTGGACTGAAACCTTTTGGGTGTACACTTTATCTATTGGTGGTGTTAATAAATGGTGTTATACTTTGCCCAAAGAAGATGCCATTGTTTTTTACACAAGGCATACGTATCTTCTGTCAAAGAACCAGCAGTGTTCTGCAGACCTTGGCAGATACCGACCAAAAACTTGTCTTGCGATCCCATATAAGGTTGATCACATCCTGCCCTGAGAAACGCATATATGCGCCCTGCGAATGAAATCACATAATTGCGATCCATCGAAAAGGGTTTGCCAAAGGATCTATGGGATGCAAAGAACAGCTAATAATTGAATCGGTTGTGTGAAATCAAGCTTACAATGGACGAAGAAATCTCTTTACTGTCTACGAGGATTACACAAAGCCATTTGGTTAAGTTCCACAAAGAACCACCTGAAACAACTCCTTAAAATCGTGGAAGGAGTTGCTAGAGATATTGGCATGCAGTTTGGACTTGAAAAATGTCGTATCGTATGTGTAGTTAGAGGGTAGATACAACCACATGTATATGAAATGCAGAGCGGACAGAAAATTGCGTCAATGGATGTAGAAGAGTGTTATAACTGGGAATACAGCAAGCGAGGAAAATAAACCACCCGGTAATAAAGAACGATGTGACAAATGAGTTTACGAAACGAGTAAAGCAGGTGGTGCGATCACATCTTAACAGCAAGAACCTGACTAAAGCTCTTAATACATATGCATGTTCTGCACTCACCTATTCATTTGGGATTGTGAACTGGAGTAAAAGGGACATCGAAAATCTACAACGGAAGATGCGAACACTACAAAATCCAAAAAACATCTCCCCGTAGTGCTTTAGAGCCAGTAACCCTACCTAAATACCAGGGTGGAAGAGTAGTGTTGGCTATTGGTGAACAGTTAGACCAGCAAATATTGAACCTACGTACATATTTCCAACAGCCGCCGGTTACTTCTGAACTACACCGTGCCATATGCCGAGGCAGAAGATTCAACACCGATACCATTAAGGGAAAGTGAAATACAAAGTCACCATCAGAGTGACCAGGACAAGATGTAATCTTGGATGCAGAAGCCTCCCCATGGGCGACATCTGAATGAGACCTCCCAGGCACATGTCGAAAAATCGGTGTCGAACTATTGGTTGGTTTCCGAACAGATGTTTCTAAAAACAGAGGGGTTCTTGCTGGCAATACAAGATCAGGTCATCCTAACAAAAAAAACTACTTGAAGTATACAGTTGTGAGAATACGTCATCAAGAACTGGCAAAGAAGCATCTTAGTAAAGTAACCTACTATACATATACTTCGAGCATGTTCTAGAGAATTCAGGTTACATGTTGTAGTCGGATCGGGCCGTGCTCACAGACCAAGTTTCCCACAACAGGCCAGCTATAATAATAGTGGATAAGTCCTGCAAGCAAGTGTCGCTGATTGATGTGGCCATTCCGAATACTAATAAGCTAGAGATAAAGTACAACGAGAAGATCATTAAGTACAGAGACCTCGAGATGCAAGTAAAGAGACACTGGGGACCGGATAGTGTCCGAGTGATACCAATAGTCATGTGGTCAACGGGTGTGGGTCCTAAGAATATTCGAGAGAACATTAAGAGACTGCGTTTTGGAGAGCATCTTTATAGGGTTACGCAGAAGGCAGTAATACTTGCAACGGCCCACACCGTGCGGAGTATTCAGAAAAATGAGGATGCGTCTCGTTCTCGTTCAGGGCCGATAAATTGGCAGTCCCTTTGGTATCTAAGATACATGGGATGAGTGAATGTTCCCCTTTGAGGGAGTGTGAAAGCCCTTTAAGCCCTTCAGGCTAAAGTCGATAACAATAATAATATATTTATTGAATTAAATTCCACAATATGCCTTTACAGTAAGCTAGAAGCTTGTATTATACCTTTGCATAATTCATCTGCGTTTAATCCAAAATCATTTCACCTTTACGTCTAAATTTAATAAACTTCTAATTTTGCACACCAAATAAAGTTTTTCCTTTTACCGTTTTGCATAATCAACACCAAGGTTTACGATAAATCAACGCCACTCCAGGATTCATTCTAAACGACATTATTAAAAAAAAGTACACGCTTTACAAAAAAAAAATCAAGACGCAGCAAGTGCGTTATAGTAGTGAATTTTCCTAAGAATTGTACTCTATTAGTACGGCATATTACTAAAATTGATATTTTAAATTTAACCAGACTTGAAGATCGGTTTTAGAGGTTCCAATACACGCGCATTTGAAGTATATATATATATATATATATATATATATATATATATATATATATATATATATATATATATATATATATATATATATATATATATATATATATATATATATATATATATATATATATATATATAGGGTGGCGCATTGAAAACGAAACAGACCGATTTGCATCCAGAGAATATTTTTTTTAAGAAACGCTGAAACACGTTAATTTTAATATTGAGGGGGACATGTTTTGACATAAAACTCAACTTTGTCACATCAACCCCTTAAGGGTGGTGATAACAACCCTTATATTTTAAATAGGGAACGTGGGTCAAGTGTTACATCATTTGAAAGCTCTTTCTTTTCTGAATTCAGCACACTAATTTTTTTGGAAGTTTGATCAACTCGTTTAAAAATCGTGCCAACCGTACCGCAAATTTGTTTAGCGAACGACATCCAAACCGACATGTTAACAAAAAATACATTCTGGAGTTAGTTGCAAAGTTTCGAAAAAGTGGTTCAGTAGCCAACAAAAAACGGGATCCTGAACGTGAATTTCCGGTTAGAAATGAGACTAGTGAGACTGAAGTTTTAGGACAAATTGCTGCAGACCCAACTTTGAGCACGAGAAAATTGGCCACTGTTTCAAACATCAAAAGAAGAACTATTCAGCGAATATTGAAGCATCATAAATTTCACCCGTATAAAATTCATCTTGTACAACAACTGAATGAAGATGATTTTGATCGGCGGCTGGAGTTTTGTAAAGTTATGACTGCACGAATAGCTGATAACGGGAACTTTCTGTTCAATATCTGTTTTTCAGACTAGTGTACGTTTTTATTAAACTCTACAGTCAGTCGTCATAATTGTCGTTACTAAGCAGATAATAATCCAAGAAATTTTCAGGAAGTCCACGTTCAAACTCCACAGAAATTGAATGTCTGGACTGGCAATTTTGGAGACCGTTTAATCGGACCAATTTTTCTTGATGGCAATTTGTATGGCGAAACGTATTTGGCGTTACTAGAAGACATCGTTTACCCTCTACTAATTGACATGTTTCACAACGTGTTAGGGAGTTTTTGAACAGAGAGTTTCCAAGACAATGGATTGAGCGAAGAGGTGCTATTGAGTGGCCCCCTAGATCACCGGATTTAACTCCTTTAGACTTATTTCTATGGGGCCATTTAAAGAGTAGAATTTACTCAACAGAACCAGAGTCTCTGGAAGAATTACGACGACGCATTGTTGAAGAATGCCGTCTAATAACTCCACAAATGCTCCAGAATGTCAGAGCTCGTTTTGAACAAAATTTGTACTTTTGTATGGAAGCTGGTGGTGAACAATTTGACAACTTACTTTACTGAATAAACATTTTTTAACGTTTGGTTTTGTTTTTTAATTTGTTTTTTTTTTAACGAAAAATTGACTATTTTGTGCATTTCTTATCACAATGAATGAAATACGTTCTTGCAACTCCAACTGTGAATAATTTTTAAACGAGTTGATAAAAGTTCCAAAAAAATTAGTGTGCTGAATTCAGAAAAGAAAGAGCTTTCAAATGATGTAACACTCGACCCATGTTCCATATTTAAAATACAAGGGTTGTTGTCACCACACTTAAGGAGTTGATGCGACAAAGTTGAGTTTTATGTCAAAACATGTCTCCCCTTCAATATTAAAATTGACGTATTTCAGCGTTTCTTAAAAAAAATTCTCTGGACGCAAATCGGTCTGTTTCGTTTTCAATGCGCGACCCTGTATATCGATCTAGGGACATCCCTATAATTTTGTATCCCTTTCAACGATTTCGACAAAATTTAAGTTGTGAAAAGTTTGTGGTTTAGCGATATCAAAGTCCGAAATGGCGAATTTCCGGTTTAGCCTGAAACGGCTTAAACTCTCATTTTTTAGATAGAGCAGCCTGTACATTATGTCATTTTGTGAAACTACATGTCAATTTTGGCAAGTGAGGCAGGTTTCGTTCGATTCTTACACTTTAGCGCTGGAAAAATTTATTTTTATTATTTATCTTAGGAGACTGCGACAAGTGTAAAAACATTTAAGAACGTCTAATGATAATGCAATAAATAATACTGGATTGATTTTAAAACAAATAATGATGATTTTTATGCAGTGGAAATAGTTTTACAGCGTAAATGTTTTTCAAATGGTAGTATATCGGGCCACCACACTTATCTAATAGTGTCTTCTTTTTTTAAATAAAACGCTATGCATGTCATCGTCATCGGTGGTGTAGTTTTTGAGTAATTATGAAAAATCATTAGGAGGAAATGAACAATTTTCGAATTTGGAGTGCTATTTATAATTTGCCATACCAAAAATTTTCCACCTAGAAAACAACCAGAAAGAATTGAACGAAACTTGACTCACGTGTCAAAAATGACATGCAGTTTCAGAAAATATTTTATAGGAGTGTAATTTCAAAAATAAGAGTTTTAAGTAGTTTCCGGCGAAACCGGATGCCGGTCATTTTGTATTTTGATGTCGCTTAACTCAACATTTTTTTGCAGGATCTAAATCTCAAATTTCGTCAAAATCGTTTGAAGGCATACGAAATTATAGGAGTCTTCTTAAATCCATGGTATATAAAATAAAATATTATAATTTCGCAAGCATGAGCTATTTTTTCCATGCACCATTTATTCAAACTATGTTACAAACTTTTGCACCAAAATATATTTACAGAAACATATTTACAGTTACACTTGGCTAAAGAAACAAACAATTAAAAACAACATTTCAATTACTGAGCTCATTAGCTTGATAAGTTTTTGTTTTGAAATATCAGTCTTTTCTGTACATATTAATTAGGTTTTCCAGGTTAAATTCCACTTAAAGGTTAGCGTAAAACACTCCACACAAAAACCACAATTCTTTACTGTCTTTGTCGCCTTTAAAATTGTCAGATATGTTTGCATAAGTGTCTTCATTTATCATATTACACTTAAAAAAATTCTTTAATTTGTTACTAACCCATTCCCGATTTCTGGCATTTTTAATCCTTTCTGTTAAAGTATCCACCTTATTTAAATTACATAGTTCACACAAATTGTTTTAGGTAATTCCGTGCTGAAAGGTTTTGTCCTTAGTAGGGTAGGGGTCTCATTTATCATATTTTATGTTGCTGACCTTTCAGTCTCTTGGCAAAAAGTCGTTGTAGAATATTTTCCAAATTTCGTTTCAAGCAATATTTGGGTACTTTAGCTGAATACTTTATGTTATTCGCCTTTTGTCTATAAACATGTAATACAGTTCTTTGGCCTTTACAATTAGTTTTTCTTTTCGTTTGAGCTTTACTGATTATTTTTCTGTATCTTAGCAAATGCAGGGTATCCAGCAGAAATAAAAAATCAAATTCCCTGACATTTCCAGGCCCAAGTGATTTTTTCATAATACTCATAATGAACAACACACATCTCTGAATACTTTTTCTTAAGAAAAATCAGATTTTTTTAAAATCATTATCAAAAACATAAATATGGTTAATTCTGTTAACTATAATACAGAAACGTCATAAATTTCTACCTGTCAAATTACTACTCGTTTTTTCAGTAACTACTTCATCATCATGATATGAATTCTTGAAAGTTGCGTCAGCTTATAGTTGATTTCTATATTTCCCACTTGTCATAATATCTTTACACTATCATACAGAATGCGTTGCAATGAAAAACTTTTCCCTTCTGGATTACAATACAAATGTCCTTATACAAATGCCAAATATTTACACTCCAAATTTAACTCTATGTTACATGATCATAAAGGTTAAAATATAATAAACACATTCACGCAGCTTTACGCCGCCAATAGCTAGAACGCATTTTGCATTTTATGCATTCAAGGAAGAGCATTCCAAGTGAGATAAACGAATGAGATACATAAATAAGACACTATATTATATTGCCGTACGACATGTCGCGCGTTCATCGGCGGTTTCAATTAATGTACCAAACAGCAGCCCAAGGAGAAAATATGTATGTAAAAAAATTCATATAATATAAATATATGAAATCAAAATAAAAATAAATCTGCTAGTGAAAATTTTACAAATATATAATTTCCAGGTCTACTGAACGATTTCCATGACACTTAAGCCAAATCACGAATTTCCCTGACATTTCCCTGACATTTTAGGGGTTATTTCAAATTCCCTGATTTTTTCAAGTTTTCCCGGTTTTCCAGGTCGCTGGGTACCCTGCCCGATACTTTTTGATTGGCCCCAAATGTAATATTAAGGCTAAATTTGTATCTTACTTTCTCGACATCTAGAGACCGTGAACAAAATAGTGTTTTTGTAAACAGAGCCATGGCTTTATCTTCTATATTTATGAGATTAAGACCTCCTTTGTCTGGGCGTGGGTACAGTTCTAGATACCCTGTACATTTGACCCCACCATAAAAACCTTCCTGTTATTTGTATCATCTTCTGGCTATATATATATATATATATATATATATATATATATATATATATATATATATATATATATATATATATATATATATATATTTCCAAGAGGCAATAATTGATATGTAAACGATATTTTTGAAAACACATAACAGTTGATGTACCATATTTTTGTCACCAGATCAGCATGCACTATTTTGTCTCTGATTATCGTTGTCTAAACAGTGTTTATTATTTTAGTCCAGTTTTTTTTGCAGGTCTCTGCAGGGATGTTAGCAAAGATAATGCCTAATATTTTTACTTCAGTCGTATTATTAAACGACGATTGAAAGGCTGTATATCCTAAGTCATTTTGTGCTTTACCTAGCATTAGCATTTTAGATTGATTCTGGTTAACCTTACTGCTGGATGCTGTTTCACATATTTTGATTATCTTTTCAGCAGCTGTTACATCTGACTAAATTTTCTATCAATAAGGATACATCGTTTGCATATGCCAGGATTTTAAGTTTCATTTTTTAGTTGGACACCATTCAGCGATGAAATGCATAGCTGGATAAACGATTCCAATGATAAACAAAATACAGTCATTGACAAAAGGCAGCGCCTTGTCTTACCCGTGCTTTCACTTGTATGTATTCTGTTAGGTATTTTACCTGCGGTTCTATTTGTGTCATAAATTTTTTGTAACAGTGTTTTTTTATTCAAACTTAAATGTTGCTTTTCAAGTATACACCAAATATATTAAAGTGCAATACGATCGAATGCCTGCTCATAGTCGATACTTAAAATGGCACATTCCTCATCTTTTACTTGTTCCTTTATATTATTAGACCTCTTAAGGTCAGACATTTAAATATAAAAGAATACTATTTTTCTTTAGAAATGTGTATTACTAATTAGGAAGATAATATCATTAATAAAAGAACAGATACCCAAAACATAATTACTTCTAATTTGCTTTCAAACAATTTTTTTAACGTCGGGCTATTTCCGCCACTATGGCCAATCACCGACGCCAGGGAGTGACCTCTCTAGCCTGGAAATGTTTCCGAACCCCTACGTTTATGTAAGGAGGACAGAGACCTTTAACGTGTCCAACATCGCATGGGCACAGGACCGAAGGGCGGAACGTGCAGAAATTCAACATGCTCGAATAAATACAAAGCCAGAACCTCAGTTGATGTGTATTTATTACTGCATGTACTGGAAAAGTGAAAAGGGAACCCTGGGAATAGAACCCAGTACCCTTCGGTTCGGAGGCACACGTTCTTACCCGTGGTTCACCGAGACTATCTTTAAAATGATTAAATTTTAAATTCACACAGTAACCCTAATTGTGCCACGGGACGCGCTCGTCTGGTTAACGGACGGATCCGGCGGGCAGCGTGGGACGGGGGCAGGTGTTGACTCGGAAGGACCGAGGGTAAGTCATAGTATGTCCCTCGGAGCCCATGCAACGGTCTTTCAGGCCGAGATGTACGCCATACTGCACTGTGTGCGGGAGAACAAGAGGAGGGGCTACACCAACAAGCGGATCCTCATAGCCACAGACAGCCAGGCAGCCCCTAAGGCACTAAGTAGCCACGGGTAAATTCCTGGCTGGTGAGTGAGTGCCGAGACAAGACGAGCGACCTGGCTGGGCAGAATGAGGTGACCCTCATCTGGGTGCCGGGTCACTCGGGGGTCAAAGGCAATGAAGAAGCTGACAGTCTCGCGAAGAGAAGGTCAGCAGAACCATTTATGGGACCAGAACCGGCTGTGGGCGTGTCAAAGAGCACTGCCAGGGAAGCCATTATGTCCTGGGTCAGAAACCAACACAAGGTGTACTGGGCGGATTGTCCAGGGCTCAGACATGGGAAGTCAATAATTGACGGACCCAGTTCAAAGAGAGCTGTGGAGCTGCTAAACGTTAGCAGAGCACAGCTCAGAAACACAACAGGTCTCTTGACGGGACACATGGCCGTCAAGAAACACCTGCATAAAATGGGGCGGTTCGAAGAGGACCTCGCATGCAGACTCTGCGGCGAGGGGGATGAATCAGCCCAGCACATCTTGTGCGAGTGTAAAGCTCTGGACCGGAAAAGACAACTGATCTACGGTCAGTTTAGACCGGAGACAGAGCAATATAAAACTTCACCCTACCAATTGCTGTGCAGACTAGTTCAAGGCACAGTGATTTTGGAATGGGTGGAGTAAGACTAAGGGTATGTACAATCAACCAAAGGTTGCAGTGCTATCGGGGCGGCAAGGCCGCGGACGAGCCCTGAGGGAACACAACAAAAACCTAATTGTGATAGTTGATTAATATTTTCACAACAAATCGAGGTATGTACTCTGACATTATCTTGCCATATAAAATATATTCACTTGTAAAATTATAAATGTAGTTTAGAGAAAAAATGTATATTATGTAACATATGTTTATTCAGATTATTGTAAGAGATTGTACATTCTATATTAATTATTGTATTCTTTTTGATGACTGACAAAGCAATTAAGTAATTGCAAAGCTTTAAAAAATTGTTTTCTTCCATTTTACTTCCACATCGTCAATACGTGTGAGAGTATGGTGTCGGTGACAGAAATTAAAAAAAAATACGCTTAAACATCGTAAAAAGTATGAGAATTTATAAAACACATGATTTGGGAATGAATTTTTTTCTATCTATCGGTCTGTACGTCTGTATCTTAGTAGCCACGATAACTTTAGAACTAATTGAGATATCGTCTTCAAATCTGGTATACAGTTAGCACCCGACGGAGTGTTTTTTGGTAAGATCCCACCAGGGGGTAGGGAATGAATGGGGGATGATTGAATGAAAATTCAATTTTTTTCGTTAAAACTCGACTAATACAACGTTTTAGGGTTTGTTTATGCGAAAACTTTCAATTTCATCAAACGTCTAGTATTCTGTACTGAAATTGAATTAGGGATTGAATGTGTAGGGGTGGAATATCGGTGATAGAAATTTCGAATTAATTTTTTTTTGCTAAAACGGCGCAAAAAGTCTAAAAACATATAGAAAACTTGATTCTGGATTTTTTTTGTCTGTCGGCAGGTACGTCTGTCTGTTAGTAGGCACAATAACTTTCGAACGAATTGAGATATCATCTTTATATTTGATATCCAGTTAGCAGCCGACAAATGAACGCTTCGAATTGTTTTTGGGTAACATCGCTTCACGGGATGGGGGATAAATGAGGAGTGATTTGGCGAAAATTGGCATTTTTTCGTTAAAACTCGAGTAATATAACGTTTCAAAAGTTTATGGGTACAGGAATAGGAATATTTTCTTTGTGATCAAAATTAATTTCATGAGAATGCCTTTCTGCTGAGAGTATATTATCACAGCTATGTAGAAGTTATGATTCAATTTGCACCACTATTTAAGCAGATGATAGCCATTAGTTTATAATATTTTATTACATGTATAATTTAGCTACGAATTATTTGAAGTTTATCCATATTTGTTTATTTTTTATAAAGGAATAAAATTGACCTTGAATATGTGTTCTGGCTAGTGATGAAAGTTGTAATAGTACCAAGGTAATATTACTGGTAATTTAAGTGATATTACGTATAAAGTTACCCAGTGTAGTTTTTGGTAATATTACCAGGGAATTATTACTGGTAAGATGGGCAGTTCCATTAGGTGGAAAGAGGAGGAGGCAGATGACGACAGTACCTTGGTCTTGGATAATGACGGTTTTAAAAAAGAAGACGAGGCCGTGGATGAGGATGGGGATAAGATACCTTTGTCTGCGTTTATTTAAACTCCAACAATATAATAGTATTTAACTTATTCATATTAATCTAATCCTATCCTTTGTTTGTTATGAATATTACTTTTATTTTTTACTTTTGTTACACTTTTGCTACTGCTTGCTGTGACGCTATAAATAAACTGTTTCAGTTATGAAGACTATATTATTATCGCGATGACAGCAAACATGTACTTATACAATTTTTTATAAATTAATTTTGTAGGGTGTTTTGTATGAATATGGGTAATATTACCTGTAACTTACGGGTAATATTACAGCTAATATTACCCATTTTTATATTATCGGCAATTTTACAGCAGTAGTTCTGATAGGTCACACTCATTTGAAGACTTTTTGTTAAACTTAGTTCTTACATTTTTAACATGAGTGTAGAAAAATTGGGCAAAAGGAGTTTAACGTTCTGACCGTACTATATTTTTTTTTCAGGGGACACTTAAGTTTTCTTTGTCCCACGATTTTGCATCGAAACTTAGTATTTTTAATATGTCTTAACATCCAAACAAAAATTTTCAATTCAAATAAGGTCATTACACTAAACAATAATAATTATGTTCGTATTGCCGAAAAAACTTTAAAATTTCTAACTAGAAAAATAATTGACTTGAATTGACGAAGGAACATAAAAACTGTTCATATTTTTTAGTTGGTGGTAACTAAAAAAAAGTCTGACATCTTTTCTTTCCTTGATATTACTTAGTTTGATTGTCAAGGGGTTTTTACACTGTGAATTTCCTCAAATATTTGGGTTATGGAATATTAAAACTGTTTGACAATTCGGATGAAAATGATATAACTTCCTGATTGGTTTTTCTTTTGCTGCACCACAAAAACTAATAATTACAAAACAAATATCTGATTTGATAAATGCTTGCGACAACAGTTCTTTGAAATCGTGCCAGATACTTCGCAAAAATTGCAACAGAACAGACAATAATGAGAATACAAAACAGAATATTATCTGTGCATAAAACATTTATTATTAATATATAATTATTAAATGTTTGATAATTAAAGTACATACCATGCTTCAAAATCTGAATATTTCCATAATCAAACTGACAGTTTTATGACAAACACTCAACAAATGACACTAAAATCTACGATGATCAAAAATCGAATTAACAGAAAAACATCCTATCACTATCAACTTGTTGCGAACAGTAAAACCACGCGGTAAAAAGCAAAGCGTTTCTGAGCTCGATAGCTGCATACACTCTCTCCTGCAGTAAACACGAGACTGCAGGAAATAGCAGGCGATGCAGACGGCCTCGGCAACCAACTGCCATGTTGCCAACCATTTCAATTTCTCGGTCTTATGGAGACTATTTCAAAACGTACATCAAATGGGTAACTTCTGTAAAATAGACATTGAAATACAGTTTTAGTGAATTTCCGTAGAAAAACATCACTAATTACGAGATTTTTTTTTTTTAATTTTAATTAGGTACAGAGTAGGTATATAATTTAAATTTTATGTAGGTATTTATGTTCGTGGAAAAAATATTTTGTATATTTTCGCAGAAATGCTTGTTAGTTCCGGTAGAAACACTTTTTAAAAAATTTTATGGAATGTTGATAATTAATTAAATTAATGCTTAATAAATTAGTGTAAAAAATGTTTTCAAATTTTCATAAAAAAATATCGCATAGCAAATTTTCGTAAAAAATAGTCTTTTCATGTAACGATACTTAAACCAGTTATTGAAAAAAAATGGGGAATTTTCGTGAAGAATTTGTTTAAAAAATTCATGTACAATATTTTTGGAATCGTTATCAAAAATCTGTTTGTGAATATAATTATATCCTGGCAGGTGTGAAGGTAAATAGTTTGATGAAGTTCGTTGGCCAGGAGAATCAGACCAGTTTTTGCGGGAACATTTTAAGTTTATTTTCGGACAATTTTTACACTTTTTCAAAGAATAAAGTTATTTTGATGAAATCTGGTACATTGTTTTCATTATAAAGATTATAATGTTAACCAAATTTCATACCATTTATTAAAAGTCGTTATAGTAGTGAAATTTCTTGAAGATGTTTTTAATAACCCCATACTACTTATCTTTTTTTAATGAAAGCAAGCATCAAATTTGGTTACCAGTATAACCTATAGTATGTAATGAAAACAATGTACCACATTACATCAAAATAACTTGCAAAAGTACAGAATCTAACAAATAATATAAACAAAGGCATCTCTGAAGGCGCCACATTCATAGGATCAGCTTTTAGTGAATTTTCGTAAAAAAAATTCACTATTGGAGAGATCCCGACTTTTGAATTTTGAAAAAATTTTTGCAAATGAGCGCGAACCAGGACCCCTAGAACCCATATCCGGTGTCAGTTTCAATTTTTATATGTTTATGTATTATATATATATATATATATATATATATATATATATATATATATATATATATATATATATATATATATATAGTATATATATATATATATATATATATATATATATATATATATATATATATATATATAAATATATATGCATATATATATATATATATATATATATATATATATATATATATATATATATATATATATATATATGTATGTATGTATGTATCACCGATAACTCAAAAAATAATGAGCCGATTTTGATAAAATTTGGCATGTACCTCCTTTTGTAAGTGGTTTGGGTAAGTTAGTTAGCCAGGAAAATCGGACGAGGTTTACCGGAAAAATTTTGAGTTTTCATTCAAAAAAAATGTTTTTCTCAAAAAATAAAAAAGCTATGATAACTAAATTTGGTGGGTAGCTTTACGATATAAAAAGTAAACTACAGACAAAAATTCAGATTTCTATGTTACAAGAAAAAAAGTTATAATAAAATATTTGGTGACAGATCATTTCTATGAAAATTCACTACCATAACGCACTTGCTGCGTCTTTGAGTTTTAATTGGTAAAAAGGCCATATCATAATTTTTTATATGCACCAAAAATGTGAAGAGTTGCAAAACAATTGAAATAACTCTAAAACGATGAACACCTTTAATTTTTTCGTTACAGATCTGCATTAAAATTCAATGGAAAAATGCAAAAATACAATAAACTACGGAGTTTCGATAAAAAAAAGAAATTTATCGCCAACGACTTATGGACCAGCCTGTAATTATTAAAATAATTTTGTAAGATGCAGCTCAAGACACGCTATAATTAACGTATACAATTTTTCTCGTATTTTGTATAATAATGGATGTATCAAGGTTTACCGTCACCCTGTATATGTGAGTTATAGAGGGCCGAGTTTGCGCTCATTTGAAGAAATCTTCTCATAACTCAAAAGTCGCGGTCTCCTCAAAGGCTAATTTTTTTTACGAAAATTTGCTAAAAATTACAGACTATTAAACCGTACACTCAATATCTAAAACTACTACCAGAGTATCAGAGAAAGGACCTATTTGAAGTGAAAACTTTTTCTGAGAATATTTTAGCAAAATGAAGGACAACGACGGTTGAAGCTGAAACTTAAGGCTTTGTAAAACACGTTTCTTTTAAAATTATCTCTACATAACCCATATTCGCTTCAGGTTCTTTGCCTAAATGTCGGCAATTTTGACGTTTTAAATCGTGATTTTCATGTTTTAAGAAGAGAAACTATAAAACTTTCAAAGTAACTTTTTCTGGTATTGCTTGGCTTTTTGCACCAAAAAAAAAATTAATGTTGTTTGTAATAATACAATATAAATGCACTGAGACCTTAGAGACGATCTCCAGTACAATTTGGGGAATAGACAAATTGACGCCTCGTAATCGGGCAACCCAATGGTACACATAAAGTCAAAATGATGGTCATTGGAAAAGCAAGCCCTAATTACAGCGAGAACACACCTATAAAGTAATACGGCTATGATAGCCAGCCACCTAGAACATAGCGAGATGTACGACAGGGTCACCATCTCAGTGCGAAACCAGGTAGTATGTTGTCACGATAGCTCCAATTAACACAAAATGTTATAAAATACAGACTGTGTACAACCAACTAACCATTTTGTAAATTGTCAGCGCTGGCCCATTTCTTCCCTAATATAGGGGCAAAGTGTGAAAGGCTAGATGTATTCTAACCATACTTAGAACCGCAGACCGGTTTCGCTCTAATTAGAGCTCGTCAGTGCGATATAATAATGTGTGTCAACTGGAGCTGTCGTGACAACATACTACCTGGTTCCGAACCGAGGTGGTGACCCTGTCGTACATCTCAGAATGTTCAAGGAGGCTGTGTGTTCTCGTTGTAATTAGTACCTGGTTCCGCACCGAGAGGAGAATATTCAATTTATAATAAGATATTGGTAACAATTATCTTAATAAGTTTAGTGTTATTTATTTTTCCTTGAAAATATATACATTATTAGTTATAATTAATGTTTCAACGTTTATTACTCTTTTTCCTCAGTAATCCGGATTTTTCACTAATCCGGATTGAGCCAGTTACAATTGATCCGGATTAGTGGAGCCTTGCTGTAGTTCCTTTTGTTTTTCTTTAGACAAATAATATACTAGTAAATGTGATTTCATTATTCATTAAAATAGATAAAATTACCTGCACTGTTACAGAAAACTGAAAAGTCATTTAGGCCTTTGGGCAGATTTATTACTCTATGTAATTTCGTCAGGTTATTGTGATAAGTTTCTGTTAAAGAAAGCAATGAGCCAAAATTTATAAACAAACGTATGAATGAAAATTGCCATATTTCTCAATAAAATCATGGCCAAAGCAGTTTAAACAAGGCAGATAATCCTGTTAAGATGGCCCTAAAAATGGAAACCTGCAGAGGTAAGGACAGAGGCCAACATCGAGCAAGTGAAAAAAATAAAAAATAATGTTTAAGGATCAACAAATCTACGTTTCATTTATCGAAATTAAATAGAAATCTGCAAAACATCCTTACTGAGAATCTTGCACAAAGAAATTTACAAAGAAAACTTGACGAATGTACCGCTTAACCAACACCTTTTTCCAAATTGCAACAAGAGACGAAACACGGCTTTGACATTGGGATTTCAAAAGAAAACAAAAGTAAATGTAATGACTGCACAAAGGATCTCCAGCAACTGAAAAATCAAATACGCACGCATCTACGGACAACCTTATGCTAACATTTTTTTAGGCCAATGATGGCCTTGCTTTGAGTATATGCAGAAGGGTCTAAAATAGTGCAACTCCCACTCTGAATGGAACACAGATAAAAGTTTCCAATGAAGTTAAATATTTTGGGATCTTTTTAGAACAAAAACTGGACTACCCGTAGACTCGTATGAAAGACATGAGGACCGAATCCCAGAATGGTGTATTGGCTATACCAAACAGTGGTTAAAGCTATGGTCACATATCCATCTACAGTATGGTGGCCAAAAACGGAACAAGCAGCAGTGTCCAAAAGTTACAGAGGCTGATCTGCAATAACGAGTGTTATGCCATAATGCCCCACAGCTGCAATACAGAAAATGCTAAATCTTGCTCCACTGCATATTTACGGGGAGAGGGAAGCAGCACGATGTGCCTCAAGACTATTTCAAGCAAACAAGTTTAAACCAGGAGACTTGGTTGGACACTTGATAATTCTGGAAATTATTTCATTGGAATCACTCGTCAAACGAATATACCAAATTCCAGCTAAACTTCATAGTCTCATTTGACGTGGTCATAAGTGACCGCCAGTCATGAGACAGAGGCAGTAAAGACTGCCAAAGAACTCATCCGTATGGTATCTAAAGACGGGTCTAAACAAGTGGAGGGAGCAGGACTGGGAATAACCTAACTTCAAACTAGGAAAAACTTGCACCATTTCCCAAGCAGAAATGTCGGCAATTTTGACGTTTTCAATCGCGACTTTCATGTTTTAAGAAGAGAAACTATAAAATTTTCAAAGTAACTTTTTCTGGTATTGCTTGGCTTTTTGCACCAAAAAAACTTAATGTTTTTTGTAATAATACAATATAAATGCACTGAGACCTTAGAGACGATCTCCAGTACGATTTGGGGAATAGACAAATTGACGCCCTCGTAATCGGGCAACCCAATGGTACACATAAAGTCAAAATGATGGTCATTGGAAAAGCAAGCCTTCCAGTTGACTATTATTAAACAAAAACGCCTGGATGAGTTCTATCCTATTCGTAAAATGGTTTCACGAGTCGTTTGTTGTACAAGTAAGGGAATTCCAAGTCGAAAATAATCTCAATGGAAAAGCAATTTTATTAGTCAACAATCCGCCTAGCCATGCATCGAAGACGCAACTAACAAGCGATGATGGTCAAACTATAACCATGTTTTTGCCACCCAATTGTACTCCCCCTATTCAACCTATTGACCAAAATGCGGTACATACGCTTAACCAAAATGTATTAACGAAGGAGTCTTTTGGTCTACATTCTATCTTTGGAGGAAAATGACATTTCATCGGCTCTTAAGAACATCACTTTGAAGGATGTCATGTTTTTCCTTGTCAATTACTGAGGCTAACTGTCGTCTGATACAACAGAAAAATGGTGTAAAAATATAATCTGCTATGCAGGTGATAATAGTCCCGCTGATGTCGAATATTCAGAAACTGAAGGGGATTCAGATGACGACATTCCACTGTCGATTCTCAAAAAGTAACAAGAATTAACTGAAATCGGAAATCAGTTGCAGAAAATTAGCGCTAATAATCAACAACCTACAAAATCTGAAATTAGTGAATTGGAGATGGAACTGGATAATGTTGGTAGGTCCTCTGACGAAGAAGTTGCCAGAGATCAGCAACATTAACAGGCTATTAGGAGATTTAGTACCTGCATACAGTGGGTAGAAGAAAACAAAGTCTGATTAAACAGTTTGATCACTCTCAAGAGTGCTGCGGCAGTGCGCAATGGAGGCTAAGCAATGCTGCATTCGCCAAACAAAACTCTCAGAATTTTTCCAGAAATGTTGAGCTTACATTCAATTTATATAAGGCTATATGTAATCTCACCATAATTAGAACCGTTATACTACTTACAGCGAGAACACACCTATAAAGTAATACGGCTATGATAGCCAGCCTCCTAGAACATTGCGAGATGTACGACAGGGTCACCATCTCGGTGCGAAACCAGGTACTATGTTGTCACGATAGCTCCAATTAACACAAAATGTTATAAAATAGAGACTGTGTACAACCAACTAACAATTTTGTAAATTGTCAGCCCTGGCCCATTTCTTCCCTAATATAGGGACAATGTGTGAAAGGCTAGATGTTAACCATAATTAGAACCGCAGACCGGTTTCGCTCTAATTAGAGCTCGTCAGTGCGATATTCTAATGTGTGTCAATTGGAGCTGTCGTGACAACATACTACCTGGTTCCGCACTATGATGGCAACCCTGTCGTACATCTCAGAATGTCCAAGGAGGCTGTGTGTTCTCGTTGTAATTAGTAGCTGGTTCCGCACCGAGAGGGCAACCCTGTCGTACACCTCACAATATTCAATTTGTAATAAGATATTGGTAACAATTATCTTAATAATGTTAGTGTTATTTAGTTTTCCTTGAAAATGTTTACATTATTAGTTATAATTAAAGTTTCAACGTTTATTACTCCTTTTTCCCAGTAATCCGGATTGAGCCTGTTACAATTGATCCGGATTAGTGGAGCCTTGCTGTAGTTCCTTTTATTTTTCTTTAGACAAAAAATATACTAGTAAATGTGATTTCATTATTCATTAAAATAGATAAAATTACCTGCACTGTTACAGAAAACTGAAAAGTCATTTAGCCCTTTAGGCAGATTTATTACTCTATATGATTTCGTCAGGTTTTTGTGATTAAGTTTCTGTTAAAGAAAGCAATGAGCCAAAATTTATAAACAAACGTATGACTGCCGTATATGGCGAAAATTGCCATATTTCTAAATAAAATCACGGTCAAAGCAGTTTAAACAAGGCAGATAATCCTGTTAAGATGGCCCTAAAAATGGACAGAGGCCAACATCGAGCAAGTGAAAAAATAAAAAAATAATGTTACAGGATCAACAAATCCATGTTTCGTTTATCACAGTTAAATAGAAATCTGCAAAACATCCTTACTGAGAATCTTGTACAAAGAAATTTATAAATAAAACTTGACGAATGTAACGCTTAACCAACACTTTTTTCCAAATTGCAACAAGAGACGAAACACGGCTTTGACATTGAGATTTCAAAAGAAAACAAGAGTAAATGTAATGGCTGCACAAACTATCTCCAGCAACTGAAAAATCAAATTGGCACGCATCTAAGGATAACCTTATGCTAACATTTTTTTGGGATAATGATGGCCTTGCTTCGGGTATATGCAGAAGGGTCTCAAATAGTGCAGCGCCCACCCTGAATGGAACACAGATAAAAGTTTCCAATTAAGTTAAATATTTTGGGATCTTTTTAGAACAAAAACTGAACTGGAACACACACTTGGGAAAAATTATTTTGAGAGCCACAATGACGATTTGGATTGCCCGTAGACTCGTATGAAAGACATGGGTGCCGAATCCTAGCATGGTGTATTGGCTATACCAAACTGTGGTTAAAGCTATGGTCACATATCCATCTATAGTATGGTGGCCAAAAACGGAATACAAAGCAGAGTGCAAAAGTTACAGAGGCTGATCTGCAATAACGGGTGTTATAGCATAATGCCCCATAACTGCAATAGATAAAATGCTAAATCTTACTCCACTGCAGATTTTCGTGGAGAGGGAAGCAGCACGATGTGCCTCAAGACTATTTCAAGCAAACAAGTTTAAACCAGGAGACTTGGTTGGACACTTGATAATTCTGGAAATTATTTCATTGGAATCACTCGTCAAACGAATATACCAAATTCCAGCTAAACTTCATAGTCTCATTTGACGTGGTCATAAGTGACCGCCAGTCATGAGACAGGGGCAGTAAAGACTGCCAAAGAACTCATCCGTATGGTATCTAAAGACGGGTCTAAACAAGTGGAGGGAGCAGGACTGGGAATAACCTAACTTCAAACTAGGAAAAACTTGCACCTTCCAAGCAGAAATCTATGTGTGCAGGAATGCATACAAAGAGAAGATTTAAAAACAAAGATATCTACATCCTTTTAGTCGATCAGGCAGTATCAAAATATTTCAAAACCGAGTCTATAGACTGACCTGGAACCGCAAAATAAACATGAAGCAACTCGCTACAAGCAACACAATAACTTTGATATGGGTACCAGGACATGGAGGCTTTGAAGGAAATGAGGAAGCAAATAGCCTTGCAACAAAAGCAACAACACCATTCTATGGCCCACGGCCCTATTGTCGATTAACAAAAAGCCATGTAAGAAATTGACGTGATACTTGGGAGAGGAACCAAATGCTATCATACCGGAGGAAAACGCCAGGCTTACGGCAGGCAAAATGGTTCATCACCAAATCAACAAAGAAGTGTGGACTGTTTCTTGAACTGAACAGGAACGATTTGACTAGACTCTTTACAGAACACTCCCCAGAAAAGTCTCACCTTATGAAAATGGATAGGGCGGGCAGTGAAACCTGCAGATACTGCACTGAAGCAGGAGAAACAACAGAACATTTGCTATGCGACTGCTTGGTTCAGCAAAATGCTGAAATACCTTGGAGGGGTGACCTTAACACACCAGGAAATAGGTTAGATAGCTCCCAAAGTATAGAAGACTATATAAAAAGGCTGAACTTTTTGGCCAAATATTAGAAAAAATAGTCATGCACAAAGACCCATTGGGGTGTCAGTGCTGAGAGGCCAAGGGCATATATGACTCAGTGAGCAATCTACTGCAGATGTCTACAAAGACACAATTAAATCCTTTTGGTTTTGTAATACACCAATGCCCAATCTTTTTTCGTGATACCTAAATTGACATCGCAAACTAAAAGTGGAGTGCATTGTAGTTTAAATATTGAGACAGCATTGATTATGGAGTTTGAGTTGTGTTAAATACGTGACTCCATTATCTGTTCCCGTCCCCCAATAAGATATTTTAGGCGACAGGAAAGCTGTAGTTTATGTAAGATGCATTATTACCCCTCTTTCACACAGCACGGTGTTCTGCCGGAGCCGTGCACGTCGACGACACCGTGTGTATCAATCATGCATTGATTAAAATGCAAGTTTTCACACTATGGGGTGTTCGCCGGAGCCGTGAACGGCCACCGTAGCAGTACGGTTGGGAGACTGCGACGGTACGGTGCCGGATCCGTGTAGGGCTCCAGAGAACTATGCAGGCATGTGTAGGCTTGCACACTTGTGTTATGACACGGCTTCCTGTAATAACCATGTATTATTATTTAGTATTATGTGTGAATAGTGGATATAAGGTAGTTCTACTTTTGTTTATTAAAGCAAAATTATTTAATTTAACTTATTATAATGGCTATCGGTGAAATAGATAACGAACTGCTAATAACACTTGTTGAACAGCGACCAGTCTGCGACATCCAAAAGTAGTTGAAAAATTTAGAACTGTCCTCCCTCACATCGTTAAATAATGTTGCAAATTCGCCCATTAAATGTCTTTTCACAAGGAGTGGATGTTTATTTATTTATTAAAACTGCTTCATAGATCTCTACAAGATATTGGAAACAGCCAAAACACAAAAAACAGCTTATCAACGCTAAAATTTAAAATCAAAATATTCCTCCACAGAATAAAAAGAATGCTCTCTAAACGATTTTAAAGCAAGCTTAAATTGCCTGAGGCTGCTCAAATTTTTAACGCTGTCAGGTAAATGATTATATCGGCGTATTGCAATGTTGCGAAGTGCCCGATTAATCTGTTAGATCCTATAAAGGGGAACATACAAATCTTTAGCCTGTCTTGTTTCAGTCGCTGTAATATTACCGCAGGTACTAAAAATTGCAATATTTTTTCTGACATAACAAAGCGTCTCAAGCATATATAGGCACGTCACCGTTAAAATGCCTTACCGTATAAATAATGGTCTACAAGATCCGGAAGACGGCAGGCCAAACATGGTGCGGACAATTCTCTTCTGCATCAACAGAACCCGCCCCAGATGCACACAGTCGCCCCAACACAGCAAATTATATGCCAGGACACAGTTGACACTACCATAGTAGCATGTCAACAACGCCTGAGTACTCAAGGAATCCCTCAGCTGCAGCAACGCGTAATTCCTAGATGCAAGAGAGGCCACAACATGGACATCCCATGATAAGTTAGAATCCAGATGGATCCCCAAAAACTTTACAGACGTGCTCTGTCTTATTAAACCGTTATTAGATCTCACATATAGACTCAGATTCGGATGAACACCCACCGGAGAAAAAAGAAGCATTTCAGCCTTCCGCGTGCTAAGAACCAGACCATTTCGCGAACACCAGGCTGATACCTGAGACACACACACACACACATTAGCTGCAGCACCAAGCCTTTCAAAACTTTCCCCTGAGATTGCAGCAGTGGTGTCATCTGCGTACAAAGATAAGTGGTATTGTTGGAGATCATAAAGGGCCAAATATGTTGCCCTGCGGCACGCCGCTCGACATGGCTGAAAATCCAGACATATAGTTCTTACCTGCCTGTCGTATCCTAACAGCCTGACTTCTCCCAGACAGGTAGCTTTTTAGCCATAAATATGCATTTCCTCTTATGCGATAATGCTCCAATTTTTGCATTAAAAGGGAATGGTCGACTCCATCAAGCGCTTTCTAAATGTCGAAGGACAGCCCGGTGGACTTGGACCCACTATTTATGTAATACAAGACTGTCAGGTAAGTGCTGAGCACGGCATCCTGAGTTGACAGCTGCTCACGAAAGCCAAATTGACACGGAGACAGCAAATTGTATCTCTCCAAAAAGGACCTGAGTCTTAGCAGAAATGCCTATTCAAAGATCTTAGAAAAAACCGAAAGCAGCGCAATCGCCCTGTAGTTGTCCAAAAGACGTGGATCTCCCTTTTTAAAAAAAGAGACGACAATGGCCGTCCTCAGACGCTCAGGAAAACAACCCATTTTAAACGACACATTTATAAGGTAAGTTAGTGGAGCCACCACAAGATGAGCAACCCCGCCAAGAAGACTACATGGTATTTCATCTATTCCTGATGGAGTTTTAACTGAAACTAATTTTATGATTTCTAATACATCGTCCTCTGAGACTGGACATAAAATCATAAAATAGGGATTAGAGCTATTTTTCAATGCCCAATTTATGTCACAGTTTTTTGTCAGATACTTAACAGAATCGACACAGTGCGCATTGAGACTGTCAGCAATCATATTAGGATCTGTTAGGACCAGACAGAATACTCAAATTTGCCGCCTTGCTGTTCATCTTCCCCACGGTGACATTTTCTTTAATTGCTTGCCACATAGTTTTATTTCGGTTTGAAGCCTTAGAGATTTTATTTTCATAGTATTTTTTCTTGGCGTCTTTTAACCTAGCACCGTGCTTTTTTTTAGACTATTATAAAACTCATTACACCGCGGATCACGGCACGGCAGCGGCCCTTGTCCGGCAAGAACCGTGCTGTATGAAAGAGGCCTTAAAGTTAATATATTTATTTCAGTACCTTGGCAACGCTACGACGGCGTCCTGAGGTCACTTCTGAGATAAAAAAGTCAGAATTCTGAGATAAAAAGTCGGAATTCTGACTTTTTAACTCAGAATTCTGACATAAAAAGTCGGAATTATTCGAGAGTTATACGACAGCATCCAGGTGGTGCCACTTGCAAAACCTTTACCTATTGACTATTGATGTGTAATTAGGTAGGTAGCTCTGCCTGTGCAGGTTTTATAGTTAGTTGATGGTGTTTATAAACTAAAAGGAAACAAAATTGATACATTGACTATTATTCTTGTTGCGATAATATACTAATGCATAGTGCATATATTATGATTTTACTAATTATGTACGTAAATAAGTCGTCATATAAATATACAAGTATATTACTGTTTTAATCGACATTATACCTCGGAAACTATAGCTGAATTAAAGTCAGGTCAGCCTTAGAAGCATATAAATAAATATGTTTGTGTTATTTTATCTGTAACGTCGGTCTATTTCCGCGACCATGGCCAATCACCGACACCAGGTAGCAGTTTCACCTCGCTATCCTGGAAATTTTGCCGAACCATGCCGTTCTGCAAGGATAGTCGAATTATTTAACGTGCCCAACATCACATGGACACGAGACCGACGGCTTTACGCCCCATCCGAAGGGCGGAACGTGCAGACATTCAACTTGCTGAAATACAATGCCACAACCTCAGTTGATGTTAATGTTACAGTGTATACTGAAAAAAGTGAAAGGAGAACCCTGTACCCTTCGGTTCAGAGGCACACGTTCTTACGACTGAACTACCGAGGCTTTTATAAATAAATAATCATGAGATAAATGTACGTTTGTTGTTGTTTGATGATTTGTTTTTGTTGCTCGATAAACATCATCACCATCACAATCGAAATGCGATACTATCTGTCGCAATCGAGAAACTCCGTCTGTAACTGCCCATTTTAATGCAGTGTAGCTTCCACCTCCAATCAGTATTGTACCGTATATCCAGACGTTTTACTGTTGATCTACCTCTTCCTTTTTGTCTAGGTATGTATCTTTCAAATAAAACTACCAGGAATATGTTTTATATATATATATATATATATATATATATATATATATATATATATATATATATACATACATATATATATATATATATATATATATATATATATATATATATATATATATATATATATATATGTAATGTGCATTCTTGAAATTACTTTCTCTTTCTTGTGTTTTAAATTGTCTAATTTTAATTATAAAAATAATAAGAAGGCAATTAATTCAGCAATAACAAATAACGTGACTTTCTAAAATAGTTTTATTTTTAAGGTTCACGTTATAAGCATACGCTTTTTACATTATTTTCTGGGTGAATACTTCACTTAGTTGACACAATTTTTTTACAATTAAATAGTCTAACAATGTTACATATTTTATTGTTACCTCTAAAAAATACACACTATAACAATTTCTAAGAAATATAAATAAAGTAATTTTTTCTTTGTGTTCTGATTGACATTGCAGCACCTGCATGTGTAGGGAGTCAGATTTGGTTGGAAATCAAAAGTTGGGGATAGACTGGCAGTAGCTAGAGTTATATTTTTATTATTAAAATTGGACAATTTAAAACACAAGAAAGAAAGTCATTTCAAGAATGTACATTATATATATATATATATATATATATATATATATATATATATATATATATATATATATATATATATATATATATATATAATAAATCTATGGAAAAATGTTGGGTGAATCTTGATATTTATTTTTGAACAATGTTACGCCTAACGCAGAGTTAAGGTTATGATTTTTTCTCAAAATATACTCTTATTCTTATCAAAAATTGAGTTTAATTTGGTTCTGAAGGGGGAGGTTTATCAAGTCATAAGTATGGAGTGTTATAATGATGAGGTGGACGTTGACTAAGCAGGACGCTAAGGGAATAGAAGCTTTTCAATTATGGACATTGAGCAAAATGACAAAGACAATAAGGTACACTGATAGAAACACGAATAGAAAAGTGTGCTAGAAGAGGTGACAGAATCGTAATGCTTGCTGAAAGAAGTTGATAAGAAAACGCATAATATATAGGACATATTTTAAAACATCTTTCTGATAGTTTTATTTGAAAGATATATACCTAGACAAAACGGAAGAGGTAGATCAAAAGTAAAGCTTCTGGAAACATGGTACAATATTGATTAAAGGTGGAAGTTACACTGAATTAAAATGGGCAGTTACAGAGGGAGAGTCACGATTGCGACAGATGGTATCGCATTTCGATTGTGATGATGATGATGGTTATCGAGCAACAAAAACAAACTTACGTTCATTTCATGGTTATTTACTTATAAGGGCCTCGGTAGTTCAGTAGTAAGAACGTGTGCCCCTGAACCGAAGGGTACTTGGTTCTATCCCAGGGTTCTCCTTTCACTTTTTCAGTACCTACTGTAACATTAAAATCAACCGAAGTTGTGGCATTATATTTGAGAATATCTGCACGTTCCGCCCTTCGGAGGGGGCGTAAAGCCGTCAGTGTCGCTCTTTGAAAAGCGAGAAACCTCGCATGATTCATACTTACCGCCAGCGACCGCTCATTTTATTCATGGGATCCTTATCTCGCCAAGAGACACACGGTGTTGCTGCTGGTGTCGCAGGTAAATGACTAAGTTGCTAAGTTTAATGTGACAAGTAACAATCTAAAGTTACAATGGGTTTTGTTGTTCACGGACCACTTTGCGTATGTTTATATTTATATTTCTGCAGGGAGGAGTTCCCTTGAATATAGTCGCTTCGTTTTCCTGTTATACGTCAAACTTAACGAGGTTCTTTCCAGGCAGCAAAATTATGTTTGTTTAAAATTCTCTATTAGGGGAAGTAAACGATTTTTGCTCCAGACTGTTATTAAGCAATGTAATATTAAAATATAAAAAATTTAAAAGAAAGCTAATCAAGGCACTCCAGGCAATGAAAAATACTCCTATATTTACAAATTTTATAAGGCAAAACCGAAAGGAATTTATCTTTTACCATGTAAAACATATTGTTTTTTATTTATTGATATAACAATCTATACAGTGTAGAACAGCCAAATGGAATAATAAATTCAATATCTGAATTATGGTTCATATTTATAAAAAATCCCCAAACACGACAATTTTAGATTAAAAAATTATATTTTGCAACGTGAAAGCTTCACCCCCTTCAAGTGACAGCTGCAGCTTCAAATTTTTAAATAGGAAGTAGCGGCTTGTGAATCCTCATTTGAAAGACCTCTTTATTATCTATTTAAAAATGCTATGGTTTTAAAATTTATTGTAAAAATGAACAGTAAAAGTAAGAATTTCATCTGGTTGACGAACTTCACTACAACACACTTAAAAAGTAATAAGTAATTGCGTTTCATTCTTATTAATGAGAAAGCAAGCATAAACAATGTTTACTGAAAAACTAAATAGTCAATTTGATTCAATAAAATTTACCCACGAAATAGAAATCAACAATAAACTTTCGTTCCTAGATGTACTTGTTATTAAAAATAAAATAATGGCTAGCTTGAATTCGATGTATATAGGAAGGAAACGGCTACTATTAATTATATTCCTAACGACTCACATCATACGTTTGCACAAAAAACGGCTAGTTTAAATATCTTAGTAAATATATTGATCAACTTTTCGTTAAGTAAAAATAGATTTAATGCAGAATTAAAATACATAAAAAATGTGGCGAGATATAACGGGTACTCGGATGGTTTAATAGAAAAATTAGTTAACAAACACAGAACAAAGAAAATGATATCTGAATGTACGACATTTAAGAAAGATAAAAAACTCTGGACGCAGCAAGTGCGTTATGGTAGTGAATTTTCATAAAAATATTTTTATTGCAAATATTTGTGTTTTCTTTTTAAGAAAGCAGGCATCAATTTTGGTTACCAGTATAACCTATATAGTAAAAACAATGTGCCATGTTTCATAAAAATAACTTTATTGTGTGAAAATGTACAAAAATTTCCAAAAGTAAACTTAAAGTGTTCCCGAAAAAAACTCGTTTCTTGGTCAACCTTATAGGTTAATAGCAAATTGGGCTATTCAAATATGAAGCATTTGACCAAAATTCGCTACCATAACGCACTTGCTGCATCCAGAATTTCTTTTCTTACAAACATGCATTATATTTCGATGGAAAATGCAAAAATGCAATAACATGAGGCGTGTTTGATTTAAAAAAAAAATTGTATCACCAACGACTTATGGGCCATCCTGTGATTGTAGAAATATTTTTTAAGATGTAGCTCAAGACACCCTATAATTAATATATACAATTTTTTTTATATCTTGTATAATAACGGATATATTGAGCTTTATTGATTTTTTACGAAAATTCGACAAAAATTATATACCATTAAACGATAAACTATAACTAAGACTACTGCCAAGCATCAGAGAAAGGGTCTATTTGAAATGAATTTTCTGGAAACATTTTAGCAAAATGAAGGACAATGACGGTTGAAACTAAGACTTCAGGGTTTGTAAAACATCCTTCTTGAGACATTTGATTTCCATAGCCTGTATTATATTCAAGTTATTTGCCTAAATGTTGCCGATTTTGACGTTTTAAATCGCAACTTTGACGTTTTGAGGAAAACCCCAATTTATTTTTCTTTAAATGCCTATAACTTTTTTGTCTTTTGAGCTACATAGCTAAATTTTGGTAGGTGACTTACCTATAAGGATATAAACCTGCCTACCAAATTTGGTTGCCCTTACTTTGTTAATTCCGGAGATGAAAGAAAATACAAAATTTTCCGGGAAAACCTGGGCAGATTTTCCTGGATAACGAACTTATCCAAGCTATTTGCAAAAGCAATTTATTTACCAAATTTAATCAAAATCGGCCCATTCTTTTTTGAGTTATCGGTGTGATATATATATATATATATATATATATATATATATATATATATATATATATATATATATATATATATATATATATATATATATAAACATATTAAAATTGAAACTGACCCCGGATATGTGTTCTGGAGAGGCTAATTAGTGCTCATTTGAAGAAATTTTTTCAAAATTCAAAAGTCGGGATCTCCTCATTAGTGATTTTTTTAAAGAAAATTCACTAATAGAGAAAAAAATTGTGTGTTTACCGTATGAACCACGAATCACAAAGGGCTGGGAAAGTATTTTTTAAGAAAGCCGATTTACATTTGACGTTTTCGACGAAAAGTAAGTTAAAAAATTTGTTGGGTAATACGAAAGACAAAGACAGAGTCACGGAAATGTCCGGCATTTATGAAATTAGTTGCAAAGATTGTGATCTTAAATACGTGGGCCAAACTGGGAGAAACATAGCCACCAGATTTCGTGAACATCTCGCACATTTACGTTATGGTACGGTGGACCAATCATGTGTGGCACAACATATATGGGATAATAATCACCACATCGACAAAGAAAATTTGAAACTTGTCAAAAATGTTAGACATCAAAATATGCTTGATTCATTAGAAAGTATTTTTATATTAAAGTCTATTAAGAACAAAACTACATTGAATCGTGCGGCACCTTTAATTTTAAGCTCTTTATTTTCTCTTTGCATTTGACCGCTCAAACACTCCAAATTTGTGTGGTAGAATAATAAATTACTGTCAATAACTCGGCCGGTTTATACATATACTAATTTCTTTGTTTGTCTCGAATTAAGAACCCTTTCGATTTGTTGTATCTATTTATTCAATATAAATACTTTCACGAAGAATTAAAATCAATATAAATATAGTTTTTATGTAGTATTTGATTCAATTATTTATTCTTTGTTAGAGCTAACATGGCGAGACAGACACTCGGGGTTTTAGTTTTCTATTTAAAAGAGATGAGTTGAGTTGATGTTATTTATCTTACCAGATGTCTTTGGCGGCATGTTCCAATATCCACATAGTAAATTTCTAGATCGAAAGAAAACGTGCCGATCCCTTGAATAACTCGGGTCGTTTGGACCTATATTAGATAAGGGTCATAAATTTGTCGACCAGAAGATTGAAGCAGGTCTTAGACCTCTTACTTTTATTACACAATAAACAAACGATCGTTCTTGGACGACAACTTTACTTCGGACTAGTTCGTTTACTTTGACGCGATATAAATACACGGTAGCTAGTTGTTTAAGTTAGAATTTTTCTTCCTCTGAAGATGTTGACATGGTCAACGAAACGATCGTAAGGTCTCTGAAATATGTGTTGTGGTGATTTGGGTGTTCTCCAAGTGTACTTAATTGTGGTGTCCTTTTTGAACGGTATCAATTTAAAAAAATATTCGAGACGCACAAGTGCATTATAGCAGTGAATTTTTATAAGAATTGTACACTATTAGTAAGGTATATTTTTAAAACTAATTGTTTAAATTTGAATGGGCCTGGAAGACCGGTTTTAGAGGTCCAAGTTAGCGATTATTTGAAAAAGTTTCTATTTTCCATGAAGCTAGAAAATTATGATTTGGTAGAGATATATGTAAGTACTGCAAGTCTCTTTAAGAAAATTGTGTTACAAATTTCATTAAAGACACAAAAGTTTTATAGAAAAAAATTAATTATTTACAAAGGGAATGTACCTGCCAAATCATAAGTATGGCAGGTATCTTCGTTTTAATTGCTTGGATTGCCTTGTTTTAGTCCACCCAGTCTAACTAGTTTTTGTAAACAAAACAACAAAAAACTTGTAGTTACCGCGAAGCACATTGTTATTTTTCTTTAATTTAGTACCCACGCTGCGTTTACATAGGTGTTACTATGGTTCAAGATTCTAGATTAATAGGAAATTGAGTTATCGGATGTCAAATATTTTTACAAAAGTTCTCTACCATAATGTATTTGCTATCCCCAGACCCTGGATATGGGTTATAGAGGGCCTAGTTCGCGCTCATTTGAAGAATTTTTTTCAACATTCAAAAGTTGGGATCTCAGGGAATTTTTTTAAGAAAATTCACTAAAAGTAACCACTAAGGGAGATAATTAAGACTTTACATTTGATTCAACACTTGTTCTTCACGAACTGCCTTTCGTCCAGAATCCTTGTATAAAAATCGCAAATTTTGATATTATATTGTGGCACGATCAACATTTGCCTCTTGCTTTGTGATTGGTCAAAACCTACCAACTGATCGACTATCTTGGACAATTTAATTCATTATCGCTTTGACCTTGTAAAATATTGCTTACAAAAAAAAACACAGTAAGTGTGTTATGATAGCGAATCTAGTTCAAACTCTAATAACCTAATTTTCTTATCATAGAAAGTTCAATTTTAGGATATGCATATGCTTTTATTAGGACCAGATGCGTACTGAATTTCATTAAAATGATTATTTTCTAAGATATAATTTTTTTCGGCGAGAAATGTGATCTTTTGCGAAACACTGGTTTGATTTTTGCTGGTTAACGAACTCGCCCATGCTACTTACAGTAGAAACATACGTGTCATGATGATCAAAATCGATTAATTACTTTCTATGTTGTTGCTTGGTCACATTCACAACATCACCATTAGTAAAATAAGTGGATTTTCTTAATGAAAAGTAATTAAAATTACAAAGACTAACAATTTTAGACGTAAAACTTTCAAACAAATTACCAAATGCAAAGAAAAAATAAATATACAACCAACAAATTAAAATTATTGTTTGAAGACAAACATCAGAGCATGAATCTTGTTTTAATTGCATGCTACTAAATATAGTAAAACGGCGACACCCATTTCCTGATTTTGAATAGAAAACGGACAGGCGTCACTGCTTTCATTAATTTAAAGCAAATATAATTAAAATATTAATTTCCTAAATACACATTTCATACACTTCCATAACACAAAATGACAGTTCTTATTTAAAATTCTTTATTTTACCTATGTTACCACTTTAACGTTTTATCAAGTAAAATTTACTTAGATAAAAACCCACGGTCTGTCGTCGGGATAAAATACGGCTTGTAACTTTTCATTTTGTAATGAAGCATCTGTTTCCTTACCGTGAGTTTATCTTAAATGATGAACTTTGAAAATGTTTGTTTAAAATTTAATTTTTTAATTAAAAGTAAAAGGATGTGGAATAAAGGACACCTGAATAACATTAAAAATATTAACAAGATATATAAGATACACCAAGATTCCAAGGAATGCAAATAAAGCATACAACAGACTGAAATGCTCTGATAAGTATGTGTGAAAATATTAATTTCCAGATATGTCAGTTTTATATATTTTTACAAGTTCCATAAGCTAGACAGGTAGCAAAGAACTTTGAGAATTCAAATGAAGATAGTTTTTTTTTTATTTCAACAACACACCACGAGGGCCTATATCCTAAATACTATCGTACCGTGGGTATCGACAAGGGGGGAAGAGGCAACTTGTTAATTCTGGACTTGAAGGTTTGGAGGTTCGAAGGAGAAGGAAAAACATGTGCCGGCAAGGAATTCCACAACTTGGAAGTCATTAGGACAAAACAGCGGGCATAACAAGATGGTGACCTAGACAGTAAAACGGTGAATTCGCTCTGTTTCCCTGATGGATCTATTGGGGGCAGCAGGTGAAGCAACTATGGAAGAAAACTCCTCTGAGCAGTGCTCATGCAGATATCTATAAAAAAGAGAGAGAGATAGATAGAGAGAGAGAGGTCACCAAGGGCACGCCGGTGGGCAAGGGATGGCAGCCTTTGGGTGAGAGTAGGGTCACCGATGAGACGTATATCTCTCTTCTGAATGGAGTCCAGGATAGCGAGTGTAGAAGCGGCAGCGGCACTGCAGATGTGGGAGCAGTATTCGAGGTTTGGTCTTATTTGTGACGTATATAGGGTATAGAGATTAGCTTGTGAAAAGTATTTGCAAGCCCGGAAGAAGAAACCCAATTTCTTAGCAGCCGCTTCTGCAATTGATGTGACATGTTGGTGCCAATTGAGATTTCGATCCACAGAAATGCCAACAAGTAAAAGGGACTCATTACTTTGAATAACTTGGTTGTTCATTGTAATGGGTCTAGGAATGGTGTATCTCTTATGAGAAAGAAAGCAAGACTGAGATTTGGTGGGGTTGAATTGTACAAGATTTCTACTTCCCCAGTCTAATATTTTTTGGAGATCCACAGAGTCAGAATCCTCCATGAGTCTGCGATCCTCATCTAATTGGGCTAAAGAGACAGGCTTAGAATATTGTATATTTGAGTGGAGGGTTCTGTCGTCCGCGTAACTGTGAACGGGGCTGGATGTGCTCGAGAGGAGGTGATTGATGTGAGGAAGAATCAAAGTAGGGGTTAAAGCTGAAACCTTGAGGAACTCCTGCATTAATTGGATACAGTTTAGAGGAATGGCCATCCACGACAACAGAAATTCTCCGGTTGGAGAGGAAATTTGCTGTCCAGGTACAAAGTTTTGGTGGTAGGCCATAGGCCGGAAGTTTACTAAGCAGCGCTGCGTGCCAGACCTGGTCGAATGCTTTGGATATGTCTAGAGCGACAATCTGGGATTCACCGTGTAGTTCCATAGACATGTTCCAAGAATGGGTGACAAGGGAAAGAAGGTCGGCAGTTGATCTGCGCTGACGGAATCCATATTGACTATCGTAGATTAGACTGTGTTTTTCAAGAAATTTTAGTAATTCGGTGCTTAGATACTTTTCCATCACTTTAGAGACGACTAAAAGGAGAGAAATAGACATGTAGTTGCTAGGAAGTGCTTTGGATCCTTTCTTGATGACAGGTTGTACTCGAGCAGTTTTCCAGTTACTAGGGAGTATGCCTCTATTGTAAGATGACTGAAACAGACGAGTCAGGACAGGAGCAAGTTCTGGTGCGCATTTTTTGAGAACAATTGCTAGGATCTCGTCAAGGCCAGAGGCTTTCCTGATATTAAGAGAAGAGAGCATCTTTAGTACTCTTTAGTTTTGAAAATCATAGCGGTCATTTTATGCGCGACATTAGGTACTGTTGGTGGTTGAACATTTGGCGGTGGGTTGAGAGTCGAATTGCCGGCGAACAACGAGACGAAAAGTTCAGCCTTGCCGAGGACGGTAGAAACAATTTTATTCCCCGAAACAAGAGGTGGAAACGTGTTCTTGCAGAAATTATTTCCAATAGATCTAGCAAGAGTCCAGAAGGGTTTGCTGCCGTTGGAACTTGAGAGGACTTTGTTTCTGATGTGATTATTAAGAGAGTTTTTTGCCTCGGAAAGAATGCAGACATAGCGGTTTCTTGCGTCGTTAAATGCTTGACGGTTTTCTTGACTGGGATTGTGTAGAAGCGTTTTGTGAGCTTTGACCTTGTCAAGTCTGGCCTTGTCACAGGATTTAGAGAACCAGGGCTTTTGAGTGGCTTAAGAGGTTTTGTGTGTACGTGGAATAAATAATTCCATGCCAGCTTGGATAATTTCGGTGACGTTTTGTGAGATATCAGAGGAGTCAGGATGAGAGAAGCAGACAGACGCCCATGGAAATGAGGAAAAGTAATCCCGCATTTCGTCCCAGTTCGCGGAGTTGTAGTGCCAAATGATACGTGGGTGTGATGACTGTGTGACCCCGGGTTGCAGTGCGCAGGAAGCAGTGACCATACAGTGGTCTGAGCGACCAAGGGGGACGGTGACTGATATCTTATAGCATTCAGGTTTTGTAGTAAGAAGGATATCCAAGGGATTTGAGCTGTGTGTTGGGATGCGAGGAAAGTAAGTAACCATATTGGCTAAAGAATTGCTGGCTGCAAAGGCATCCACTGCTCTCCCTCGTGAATCGGTTTTTGAAGATTCTAGCCAGGTAGGTACTTGTAAATGTCTGAAGGTTCGTCATTGAGACCAGAGAAGTCACTTAGTGCCTGACGCATTTCCGAAAAAATATTAGTTAATCGTGTGAACCAAGTTTAGGTCCGTTTAAACCAAACAAACGTCGGTTCCTAGTGTCCGTATTCTTGCTCTACATCAAGTCGCAGGGAATTAAGATATTCTTTATATGTCTATACCATGTGAAACAGCCAAATGGAACAAACTCAGTAACTCAATTATTGTGCATATTTATAAAAATCCCGAAACACGTCAATTTTATATTCAAAAATGACATCATGCAACGCGAAAACTTCACCCATACATTCAACCCCCTTCGAATGACAGTTGCAGCCCCAAAACTTTTAAGTAGGAAGTAGGGGCTTGTGCACTGCTCTAAAATATTGTCGTGGCAACTTTTACAAAAGTATATCCTGTTCGAGCAAACCCACATGTTTCAGCGAATGAAATATGGGTCCAGCAGGACGGAGTACCCGCACATTACCAAATCAATGTCCGGCAGTAATTTGACTCAATATTTTCAATTCTGTGGATAGGGAGGCTAGGATCGTTAGAAAGGTCAGCACAACCACCCAATCCTACGCTATTAAGACATCTTCTTATGGGCATCTGTGAAAAGTGCTATCGTGATTTTTTTAAACTTTGCGCGGTTGGTTTCTGAGAATCACGAGAGTGTCCAAACAAAATTTGCACCCCCTAAAATGTCCGATTTCGTCCAAGTGTGGAAAAAATTCTAAAGGAGGTCAATTTTAGCTTGAAGAGGGACGCAATTTTACCTTTTTTTCGAAGTTACTTCTGCATCCCTCTGGGGCTCAGAGCGCTACCTTCAAAAAATTTAAATGGCAAGAGGGGTCGACTGACAGATCATTTTGAACCAGCTTTTATTTCCACAGGATGGACAGCCTCCCATTTTCGTGTATGAGTACACGGTTTTTAGGTGCTCATTTTCAAGGTTCCATCGAATGGCCAGCTAGGTTGCCCGACCTAACCCCTTAGGATTTCTTTTTGTGGGGCCACTTAAAGTCTCAGATTTATGCCACACCACCTGATTCTCTACAAGATTCTAAAACAAATTGTTGACCCTGGCATGGGGTCGGTTGTAACAGTGGTTCACTTCTTGTACAATGTCTCGCTGTCCAATAACTATTGCAGATCGCAAATAGGCTTTTCATTTGAAGTTAAATGTGAAGACAAATGACTATTCTTTTATCTACAATGATTTGTGTGATGTTTAAAGCCATAATGGCATTATTATGAGCAATCAAAGCAAAATTGTTACAACCGTACCCTTTCTACCCTACTATAGATAGCTCTTCCGTCGCCCTACATATTTGGGATAATAGTCACCACGTTGATGAGGAGATTCTAAAATTAATAAAAAAATTACGATAACCAGGACAGCTAAGCAACTTAGAGAGCATATATATATATATATATATATATATATATATATATATATATATATATATATATATATATATATATATATATATATATATATATATATATATATATATATATATATATATATATATATATATATATATATATTGCTAAAAATAGTAATAATAAAAATTGTATGAATCTCGCTCCGCCGCCTATGAGCAGTCGCCAGGTATATTGCTTTATAAATTAAATAACGGCACAAGCACGTCCGGGAGATAATAAAAGCATACAGATATTTCCGCCAAACGAAATATGTTAATTTTGGTGTCGTTGAACCTCACCGAATCGTTAGTGACCGACTACCTGCAGAATTGCAGAAGAAGGTAAATAGAGTTGCCAATATAAGATATTTAGAATTATTCATCCTCTGATGACGCTAACTTGGTTAGTGAAACGATCGTCAGGTTTTTTATGTATTGTGGTGATCTGGGTTCTCCAAGTGTGCTTTACAAATATTAGCTGAGAAACTCACAACATTTTTAGTCCGTATATATAATAGCTTAGAAGCAGTTATTTATTTGAAACTCTGTTTTTATACATACACGAGCGCTTATCATAAATATATCCACAGCACTCAATTATACCAAGCAACTGAAATGTACAATATAATATGCTTTCTAGTGGAAATAGAATCTCCAGTTTTCATAATTTCCACTGTGATGATCGCGAAAATCCATTTTTCAGCAAAATCCAGAGCGAACACAGGAATAATCGGATAAAGAGTAACGTACGGGCATAATCTGATGAAAACACATTTCAGAAAGCTCTAAACGAATCCATACAATCAGCAAATAACAGGGATCCCTCGTAGATGGTAATTAGGGGAAATGAGGGGAGAACTGACGTGCAGAAGCGGAACGGAATGTGGAGGAACTGTATGGACAGCAATTTAATATTCGAGTATATCACAGTAAACTGAACAGTTAGGTTTAGAATATCTATTTAGATTTTTCCCCGTGGGTTGTTTAATTGCATTTCGCGCAAAACCATTGTGCAGCTTATGTAGATTTTGTTCAAAGTTTAGGTAATACGAGTGCAACATTATGCTCCGCCTCTGATACTACATATGGTGTGTGCTTAAAATATAGAATCAATTAAATAAAATAATTTTTTTTTGGGAAAAATAATGTCGATTTTATTTAATAAAAAGTGCGTTATGGCAGTGAATTTTTATAAAAATGCTTTGGATATCCAATATGTCTTTTTAATGCAAGCAGTCATCAATTTGGTTACCGGTATAACCTATATAGTAGAAACAATGTGCCATATTTTATCAAAATAACTTATTGTTTGAAAATGTACAAAAATTTTCCGACAATAAACTTTAAATGTTGGTTTCCTACCCAACAAACCTTAGGTTAATAGCAAATTGAGTTATTGAAATTTGAAGGATTTCATGAAAATTTGCTACCAAAACGCACTACTGCGTCTTGATTTTTTTTTCTTACAAACATATTTCGATAAAAAATGCAATAAAATAAGGCTGTTCGAAAGAAAAATGTAGAGATCACCAACGATCGACTTATGAGCCAGCCGGTGATTGTCAAAAAATAATTTTATAAGATGCAGCTCAAGACACCCTATAATTAACTTATACAATTTTTTCTCGTCTCTTGTATAATAATAATTATATTCAGCTTTACCGTCATCCTGTATATATGTAAGCAGATCAAAACTAAACGTAAACCCGGATATGGATTCCAGGGGGCCTAGTTAGCGCTCATTTCAAGAAATCTTTTTAAAATTCTAAAGTCGCGGTCTCCTCGTTGACGAATTTTTTGTACGAAAATTAGCTTAAAATTATGGACCGTTAAACCATAAACTTAACTAAAACTATCGCCAAAGCATCAGAGAGTAAATGACTAACCTGTTGCATATCATCCCTTTTGTAAAACTTCGATCATTTATCTGTGTTGACAAAACATAACAAACACTGTTTAATCCACCCACTAATATTAATAAAGGAATAATTTGCACTTGTATATAAAAATTTCCCAAATGACACAAATAATTCGTCGACTCAAACAAATAAACATATAAATAATCTCATACCAATACCACACGATAGATAAACGTCAGTTACAGCGTCTAACAGACCTGCGTAATAATATCAAATGTTCCGTTACCAGGGCAACGACATACTAGCTATTGTCAATGAAACGCGGTGATATTAAACATAAATGTTTCAAATTTGAATAGCTCAATTTTCTGTAACCCTATAAAGCTGAATTTTGGCATATAGTTAGGTCTTTCCCAATACGTACACCAAATTTTATCGAAATATCTTTTTATATATATATATATATATATATATATATATATATATATATATATATATATATAAACATATAAAAATCGAAACTGACCCCGGGTATGGGTTCTAGGGGCCCAAATTCGCGCTCATTTGCAAAAATTTTTGCAAAGTCTCACCATCGATATCTCTCTATAAGTGAATTTTTTTAAATAAAAATTCACTAAAATACACATTGTGTATGCAAGGGATTTTCCACCATCACTTCTTTTAAACTAATGACATAATCAACATTTTAAATGGCAACCCGCTATTTTTTTTTCCTTGACTTTGACAGATCTTATCATTTTCGAACCGACAGTAAAATGTTGCCAAAGTAAATCGCAATCGTACATCAATTACTTAAAATAAAGCAAAATCTCTGCTGCTAGTCAAAAACGTTCTCGTACTCCGTATTTCGAGGTGCCTGATGCTTTCTACACATTACGTAGATATAAACTATTACAACGTATTGGTTTGGTTCCGTATCATCGGCACAAAAGTCTTGTTTTACTAATATATTATTTAACCGCCAAACAAAAGAAAGAAATTTTAATTGTCGTCGGATGCAGGCATAAAACTAGAACTCAGCGCAAAGTATTGCGATCTGCTGCTACTACAGAATCCACAGTCAGTAAAATTATGAGAATAATTAGAAAAAGTTCGGGACGCAGCAAATGCTTTATGGTAGTGAATTTTCATAAAAATGTTTTTAATAGCAAATATGTGTCTTTTTTTTTCAAAAAGCAGGCATCAAATTTGATTACCAGTATAACATATATAGTAAAAACAATGTGCCATGTTTCATCAAAATAACTTGAAAACGTACAGAAATTTCCAAAAGTAAACTTAAAGTGTAACCGAAAAAATCCGTTTCTTGGTCAACCTTATAGGTTAATAGCAAATTGAGCTTTTCAAATATGAAGCATTTAATCAAAATTCGCAACCATAACGCACTTGCTGCCTCCAGAATTTCTTAACTTACAAACATGCATTATATTTCGATGGTAAATGCAAAAACATAAGGCGCTTTCGACTAAAAAAAATTATTTGTATCACCAACAACTTATGGGCCAGCCTGTGATTGTCGCAATAATTTTTTAAGATGTAGCTCAAAACACCGTATAATTAATATATACAATATTTTTTCATATCTTGTATAATAACGGATGTATTGAGCTTTATTGATTTTTTACGAAAATTCGACAAAAATTATATACCATTAAACGATAAACTCTATAGCTAAGACTACTGCCAAAGCATCAGAGAAAGGGTCTATTTGAAATGAATTTTCTGGAAATATTTTAGTAAAATGAAGGACAATGACGGTTGAAACTAAGACTTCGGTGCTTGTAAAACATTCTCCTTGAGACATTTTCTTTCTATAGCCCGTATCAGATTCAAGTTCTTTGCCTAAATGTTGCGAATTTTGACGTTTTAAATTGTCACTTTGACGTTTTGAGGAAAACCCCAATTTATTTTTCGTTAAATGCCCATAACTTTTTTGTCTTTTGACCTACAGAGCTAAATTTTGGAAGGTAGCACACCTATAGCGATATAAACCAGCTTACCAAATTTGGTTGCCCTTACCTTGTTAAATTTGGAGATATAATTTTTTTTCAATTTTTTTCGAAAGAAAACACAAAATTTTCCGGGAAAACCTCCGCGGATTTTCCTGGCTAACGAACTTATCCAAGCCACTTGCGAAAGGAAGGTACTCACCAAGTTTTATCAAAATCGGGCCATTATTTTTTAAGTTATAGGTGTGACACATAAATATATATATATATATATATATATATATATATATATATATATATATATATATATATATATATATATATATATATATATATATATATATAAACATATAAAGTCTGAAACTGACCTCGGATTTGGGTTCCGGGCGTCCTAAATAGCGCTCATTTGAAGAATTTTTTTCAAAATTCAAAAGTCGGGATCGCCTCATTAGTGAATTTTTTTTAAGAAAATTCACCAAAAACTGGTAGTGTTGAAAATATTTTAAAACACTAGACGTGCAAAAGTTGGCGAGGATTATTAACTTCACATTTTAGTGAATTTTCATTAAGAAAATTCACTAATAGAGAGATCACGATGGTAAGACGTTCGGACATTTTTTTTACATGAACGCTAATTAGGGCCACTGAATTTTATATATATATATATATATATATATATATATATATATATATATATATATATATATATATATATATATATATATAGGGTTTTTCACGATAGCCGTGCATTACAAGTTTACGAAGTTCCCTGATATCGTAAATTTTGAAATTTTGGCAGCGGTCACAATTCGTAATTGTCTTTTATTCTAAAAACATTTTCAAGGTCACATAACTTCCGGTTAGGCCGGAAGTAGTCAACTTTGCTAATTTAAATAGAATGCCCTATTTTTTATTGCATATTCGAATTCTGCATAAAATTTTGTGAAGATTTATATTAGGCTTTCCTATCCCTATCTTCAACTGTTCCAAAGATATTGTGATTTCTCTGTATTTCGGTGATGTTGCAACTTTATTTATAATAGTTTGCATTTCACATGTTTTTAAAGATAAAAGGCTCCAATTTAGAATTTCGTAACTTGTGGGAAGGAGCTTTGATATTATGTGCCTTAAGTTTACCTGTGTCATACAGAGTGTTCTAAATTTAGTTACTAACTTAGACATATTCAACGTGGCAAAAGTTTTTTTTTCCAAATAGAACACCCTGTATATTATTAAAAATTCAAGTTCTAAATTTAATTCTACACCGGATTGATATAAGTTTTTCTATACCTATCTTCAATATGTTGCTTGTTATTAGCATTTTTAGGTAACAACCTCCCATCCTAAAGAGTACACGTTAGACTACCCAACAAATGCAGCTGTGATTGTAAGTCAGATAAGAAAAGTGATATGATTTCATAAAAATATTTAATGTAATTATTTTAAAAAAAACATCAACAATAAACAAAAAACCGAACAAAGACAAATAAAACAAAAGTTCATTCAAATTTAAATGCTACGATCACTATAACTAACTATGTGACCACCATCTTGGTCGAGGCACTGCACTTCATCTCATTCGTAGTAGCTCTTTTGATTTCATTTGGATCCAAATCTCTAAAAACACTAATTACACGATTTAAAAGATCCTCTCTACTTTGCACTGTTGTGTCATACACTTGGCTTTTTATACGCCCCCAGAGATAAAAATCGGCAAGCGTTAAATCAGGAGAGCGGAGAGCATCTCCAATGATCGTTGGGCCCAATCCATCTGTCTTCAAATAATTGCGTTAAGTGCCAGTAAACTTCACCAGTGGAGTGGGCAGGCTAGCTGATACCAGCAGCTTTGACTTATCTAGTGGTAGCCTTGCCAGAAAACTACAGACCGATCCCCTTAATAGTTCCAAATACTTTTCACCGTGTAAATTTCATAAGAGACCTTATTGTCGATAACAATTCAAAGCACATTAAAACTAAAATTTGTTTGAAAACGTCCTTCTCTAAATATATTAGGGTTTTCACTTGCCCAAAAATAACTATTTCTCCTATTCACAATTCCATCCCTTCTAAATTTCAATTCGTCGGTCCAGATAATTTTAGAGAGAAAATTCTCATCTCGTTGAATATTCAGAAACATGTGTTCGCAGAATTCCACTCTTCTTAAATGGTCACCAGGTCGAAGTCCTTGTAGTACTATTTCTGAATATGGGTGCATTTTATGAAATTTCAATATTATAAGCACAGATGAACTTGATATTCCTAAAGCTCGAGTAGCTGGGTAAACTTGAAAATAAGCCAAAACGTTTATCTCATTATCTTCGTTTTTAGTTACTGGCTTTGGATTATGTCGTGTAGTTTTGACACTTCCAGTCAATTTTAATCGTTCCTCTATCCTTGCGAATTTTTCTCAAGTCATTGCCGATAGAGTGGAACACCTCTCTGCTTACAATCCGATTGCATTCCCCATCAATATAAAATAAATTTAAAATATTCATATTAGAGTACTCTTCACTATTCTGCATTTTTATTGGCTTATTATTTCTATAACGTGAGTAATACAAACATACTCAGATTAACTTTAAAATATAAATTTTAGAATTCATGTGTTGTCAAAATTATGTTTTCTGACAGCCACAGATGCCTTTATTGTGCAGCGTAATGTATATTCTCTAGAAAAGGAGTTTGTTACCTAAAAACTCTAGTAGCAAGTTACTCGTAGGTATAGGAAAACTTATATGAAACCGGTGTAAAATCAAATTTAGAAGTCGAATTTTTAATAATATACAGGGTGGACCATTTGAAAAAAATGACTTTGCAGCATTTAATATGTGTAAGTTGGTCTCTAAATTTAATACACTCTGTATGGTACAGGTAAACTTTAGGTAGATAATATAAAGGCGTCATCCTAGAAGGTATAGTATTCTAAATTCCAGCCTTTTATCTTTAAAAACATGTGAAATACAAAGTGTTATAAATGGGGATAGAAGTTCCGCAAAATGTAAAAAAAAATCACAATATCTATATGAAATAGTTGAAGATAGGGATAAGAAAGCCTAATATAAATCTTCACTAAATATTATGGAGAATTCGAATATGCAATAAAAAATAGGGCATTCTATTTAAATTAGCAAAGTTGATTACTACTTCCGGTCTAACCGGAAATGACGTGACCTAGAAAATATTTTAGAATAAAAAGCAATTACGAATTGTGACCACTGCCAAAATTTCAAAATTTATCATATCAGGAAACTTCACAAACTTTTAATGCACGGCTATCGTGAAAAACCCTGTATATATATATATATATATATATATATATATATATATATATATATATATATATATATATATATATATATATATATATATATATATATATATATATGTATGTATATATATATATATATATATATATATATATATATATATATATATATATATATATATATATATATATATATATATGTATCTGTGTGTGTCCGAGCGATAACTCAGAAGATTCTCAACTGATTTGAACCAAACTTGGCACACGTCTTCATTTTGTTACAATCGCGGACGAGTTCGTAAATCAGCTATAACGGACATATTTATAGCCCAAAAATATACCAAAATATTTTTGAATACGCTATATTTTTTTAAGTATTAAACTTACTGAAATGAGACTTTACATGTAGCTAGAAATGGTGCAAGTGAACCTCTGTTGTGAATTTTAAGTAATTTGGTCCACAAGATATGGAAGTTTTTCCAAATTAAAAATAAAATCTGCTTTCAGATTTTATTTTTAATGAATTGAAACAAGTTAAGTAGTTAGAGTCTGATGCCAGACAGACAGAGTAGTCAGCTGCCGTGCGTAGATTGATACATACCAGGCATATATCATACTGCAACGTTAACCAAACAATACAAATAACACACGTAAAACCAGATCGCCACAACAATCCTAATGTGCAACGAACGTACACACCCAAATTGTGGCGATCCCACCCGAATGACCACCTTCGTGTATACATATTCTCATACTCGGATTCGTTAAATGTCAAATATCCTAATCTGAAAGTAAGAGAGAAAATAAGGAAGGTTTATATCAGCTGCTTGAAGTAAAAACCAGATGTGATAGTGTGTTTTGTTTTATTTATTACTGTTTTGGGGTTAATTAAATGATTGTATAGGTATTATCCATCTAAAATTTGGAAACCAAATAATATTAACGTTAATATTCGTTGGTTAATTTTTCAAGAAGTTTTTCTTCTTGACTTTTATGGATTCAGGAGTAGGAACCGTTTATTTGTTTACTGTGTTAAAAAGCTATTAAAATGAATCGCAGAAGAAATCAGAATTTAGTTCAGCATAATGGATTCTTATATAAAATGAGTCTCACAGAAAAGAACATAAGGTAGGTTTAGTATTTATTTTAGCAGACATTTTTTATTGTTGATAGTAGTATATTTTTATTAAGAACATTCAGTAATAGAACTTTTAAAAACTTTTCTTTTTCGAAAAACTGGTTCGATTAGGTTAACTCAAACGAAATCATCCAGGCGATTAACAAGGAAAAATACCTACCACGTTTATAATTTGGCAGATACATTCCTTTTCTGAAAATGAATTAAGGTAAATTTGCAGTTTAGTTCACGGAGGGTGTTTCTAATTTTTTTTTTCAGAAATAATAGCGATTTCTTGCAAAGAGCCCCCAAGGATGTTACGAGACCAGGAATGAATAAGGGTGCTGGACGAAGATGAATAAAAAGAAAATATGAGCGGAAAAAGCGAAAAAAACGCCTTAGTCAGATCTCTAAAAGCTGCCTTTTGGCAAATTTTTCGTAAAACAAAAAAAAAATAATGGGCCGATTTTGATGAAATTTGGTACGTATATTCCCTTTGTAAGTGGCTTCGATAAGTTCGTTATCCAGGAAAATCGGACCAGTGTTTCCGGAAAAATTTTGGGCGTTCTTTCGAAAAAATTTTGTACCTCCGAAAATAACAGAGCTATGATAGCCAAATTTGGCATATACGTTTCTACTATCAAACTTACCCTACTTGCCGAAAATCAGATCTCTAAGTTAAAAGAAAAAAATTTATAGGCATTTAAAGAAAAAAATTGGTACCACTGGTGATCAGAGGAAAACACAGGAACAAAATATTTTGTGTGATTAACAAAACCAATTGAATATTACATACAACGGTTAGGTTTTCTTGGCGCAAAAAGGTCAAGAAGTAGCGGAACAGATATTTTCAAAATTTTATAATTTTTCTTCTGAAAACGTCAAAGCGGCGATTTGAAACGTCAAAATTTGGAATTTTCAGAGTCTGAAACAAACACGGATTATATAGAAAAAATTTCATAATAAATGTGTTTTAAAAAGCCTTAAGTTTCAGCTTCAACCATCATGTCCTCAGTTTTACTAAAATGTTTTCGGAAAATGCATTTTAAATAGACCCTTATTCTGATGCTTTGGCAGTGGTTTCAGCTGTAGAAATAACTCGTTACTGAGAAGACCGCAACTTACAATTTAAAAACATTTCTTCAAAAGAGCGCGAACTATAACCCCTAAAATCCATAAGGGGTCAGTCTCAGTTTTTTTGTCTGTTTACACATATGACGCATTTCTACGGTAAAGCTCAATATCTCCGTTATTATAGAAGATATGAGAAAACATTATATACGTTAATTGTAGGGTGTTTCGAGCTGCCTCTTATAAACCTATGTTGACAATGACAAGGTAGTCCATAAGTCGTTGGTGATTCACATTTTCTTTTTTTTTTATTAGTAGAACACCTCTTATGTCATTCCATTTTTGTATATTATATCGGATTATAATGCATGTTTGTAGGGAAAAAAATTGATATCGTTCATCGTTTTTGAGTTATTTAAATTGTTTTGCAACTTTTCACGTTTTTGACACATCTCAAAAATTGTGATATGGGTATGTACATGTATCACGCATGCAGAAAGCTTTCTGTTTGTATTACTCGTTAAAAATCGAACTGCCGTATACAGGCGCTCTTAAATAGTGGCGGAATTTGAAAAGTTTCCGCAGAAAAGTTTTTTGTGTTTCCGTAGACATCATTTTTTGTAAGACTTTTGTGAGATGTTGGTAATTAATAATAAATATCTAGTAAGATATTGTAAAAAAAGTTGTCATCTTTTTGTGAAAAATATAATTTAGTGTAACATTACTGAAGGCAGTTTCTGTAAAAAAAGTTAATTTTTGCAAAACAATTTTGCAAATTTTCAAAATGTTTTTCCAATTTTGGTGAATCTTGTGAATAATTATAACATGGCACGTGGGTAAATATCTTGAAGAGGTTCGTTGGCCAGGAAAATCGAACCAGTTTTTGCTGAAACTTTTTAACTTTGTTTTCGGAAAATGTTTATACTTTTTGGTACAACAAAGCTATTTCAATGAAATATGGTACATTGTTAGTACTATACAGTATGTCTCAAACTGGATGGGAATGTATTGCTACCTCCGTTATTATTAGAGATAGGGAGACATTTAAATTAGCAATGTTTTGTAAAATTTCATGCTCGTTCCAAATATGACTTGCATTTTGCCCTACTTTCTTTCGTTTTCGAGTTATTTTGAAAAAAACAAAATTTGTCGATCTTTTTTTTCTTCAATATCTAAGTAGGCGTTGATCTGACATGTCTAAGACTTGCACATCATCAGGACACTTTTTAGAAAGTAATCGTTTTGCGGTATTCTCAACTTTGGATTGTCATTTGTTTTTGAGCTACAGGTATCAACGTTTGTTTCTATTATGGCAGGCATATTGGATTTTTTGCTCATGTGATAGCCTGTGAAAAGAGCTTTCCAATGATGTATAACATGCTTGAGAAATCTTGTAATTGTATTGACAATTTTGAGGAAAACCGTTTTGAGGATAGTAGGCTATGAAATACAATACCAGAAAACAAATGAAAAAAAAACGGTGTTCAAAAAGCAGTGGGCCATAACAAAATAGACTTCTACTTTTAACATAATTTTCCGTAATGATTCAAGATAAAAAAATATTGTGATTTAATTTACAATACTTAATTATGTAATAATGCTAGGTAATATTATGTCAAACAGTTTAACAACGAAACCCGCCAATAACAAATAGAAACTTAAACTCCACAAAACAACACAATTAGAAACGGAACTCAACAAATAATACAATAGAAACTTAAAAGTACACTAAATAGAAAATTGTTCAATATGGCCACCGTTTTGTTCAATGAACTTTATACACCTTTTTGAAACATGCCTGCAAACTCTGGTGTGGGTGTTTTGGTTAATATGATTTATAGCTTTCGTGATTCTGTTTCGTAATTCATTGATATTTAGGTTTTTTGTGGTGGATCGAATTTATACACATCATTCTTCAGAGTACCCCGAAAATAAAAATATCAGGACTTCGAGCACACCAATGAACAGGCCCATTGTTACAAATGACAAAATTATTAAAATTTTGGTACAAAAATTCTTTGACGATCCTAGCATTGTGAGCTGGACAACCGTCTTGTTGGTACCAAATCTCGTCTAAATTATCATGAACTCTTCTAATTGTTGGTAAGATATCATTTCTCAATAGATTAAGATCACTTTCCCCAGTTAAATTATTTTCAAAAAAGAACGGACCAACAATGAAGTTACCCGATTTTTTTAAAATTAACTGCATAATCAAATAAATAACAAATAAAAATAACTTTTACCTAATAAGCTGCACCAAACATTAATACCAAATCTGTCTTGTAATCGCCTTTCTTCCTTTAGATGTGGATTTTCATTTGCCCAATAATGCTTATTATGGCGATTATATACACTACAATTTGTAAATCTGGACTCATCAGTCCATATTATTTTCACATGAAAATTTTCATTTTGCTGACATTGTCCTTGATACCATCTGCAAAATTGAAGTCGCTTAGGGTAATCGTCAACATTTAAGCCTTGCACGATTGTAGGTTTGTATGGATGGTAATGACTTTGTTTTAATACACGGTGTACAGTACTTTTTGGAACGTCAATTTGTTCACCATAAAACCGAACAGATTGCGGTGGGTTTTCGTTTGAAACCTGTAAGACGGCATTATTTCTTTCTTCATTTCTAGGCATTGGTAGTTTCTTTGCGTGGAAGCTACCGTCGTTCAATAGATTGGTCACTATCCTGCGAAATATTTTGGTGTTTGGTTGTCGTCTTTCTGAGTAGTTGTTTTGATATGAATTTGCAGTTGCCTCAGTATTTCGGTTAGAACGAATATAACATTCCAACATGTCAAAATATTCTTCATTATTTTCATATTGTTGAATAATATTTAAAATAAACAGGAAACAAACTATTTAGTACAAAATTTTAAGCAACGTATTAAATACATCTCCCACTGTTCAGATAATTAAGAATGACAGTATTCTTAATTGTCGCCATAGTCTTATATCCATAGCAACTTTTCTTCTGTTGTTTTTCAGTTGACTTACGTTTAAAAATCAAACAATTTTAAAAACATCTTCGTAAATCATTAATCTGCTTTTTATCGAGTTCTGTTAGTAAATCTAGTTATTTACTAGGTTTACCTATTTAATTGAATTATAACAATTTTTAGGATAATGTTGTAATGTAAAATACCATTAGTAATAATGGGCCGATTCATTGGTGTGCTCAAAGTTCCTATTTTTTTTTATCGTGAATCATTACGGAAAATTATGTTAAAAATAGAAGTCTATTGTTAGACTCCATTGCCTACTGCTTTTTGAACAATTTTATTTTTGTCATTTCTTTTCTTGTATTGGATGTCATAGCCTACTAGCGCCAAAACGGTTTTTCTCAAAATTGTCAGTGCAATTACAAGACTTCTCAAGCATTTTGTACACCATTAGAAAGCTATTTTCACAGGCTATCACATGAGCAACAAATCCAATATGGCTGCCATAATAAAAACAAACGTTGATACCTGTAGCTGAAAAACAAATGACAATCCAAAGTTGAGAATAATCACAAAAAGATTGCTCTGTAAAAAATGTCCTGATAATGTGCAAGTCTTAGACATGTCATACTGAACAAAAAAGAATTCGACAAATTTAGGGTTTTTCAAAATAACTCGAAAACGAAAAGAGGCAGGGCAAAAAGCAAGTCATATTAGGAACAAGCATGAAATTCTACAAAACATTGCTTATTTAACCGTCTTCTTATCTCTAATAATAACGGAGATAGCAATACATTCCCATCCCGTTTGGGACACACTGTATACAGGTTATACCGCCAACCGAATGTCCTTCTTTTAAAAACAAGACATATTTGCCGTTAAAAACATTTTTACGAAAATTCTCTACCATAACGCACTTGATGCGTCCAGACTTTTTTTCACATTTGCAGCCACACCTCCTAAAGTCGCAATATCCTAATTAGTGAATTTTTTCTATGAAAATTCACTAATAAAATAAATGGAAAAACCAATTTACTAAGAAATAAAATCAGGTTATTGAAACAGAACAACCAGAGCAATTTTTAGAAATAGTTTTGTAACACAGTTTTTCGTCTGGAAAGGAGATCGATAGAACTAACTTCTACTTCAATGCTTTTGCACAGTTCTAACCACCGGCTTTTGCAGAGCCAATATAAAACCAATTGCATTTAAAATTATTTTTTAGGCAATATTTCTTGCATACGCCAGTCATGTCTTTTCCTGTGGTTTCATTCGTCTTTCCGTATTTTACGGCCAACATAAACTGCGTGTCACACCAGATTCCGATTGGTTCTTTTTACACCAGCCAATTTCTCTATTCATTCTTTATGCGTGCTCACCTTCGCTGGATGCGGCTCTCGATTTTAATAAAATTCGTGAAATATAGATCCCCTCAATATGCCGTATATTCCTCTCTTGCGGAGGAGATTTCCTCACTTCCGTTCAAAACGTTCAATACTCACCCGCAATTCCTGCAGAATAACGATTTTTCGGTAATTTACGATGCGTTCTGTTAGACGGTATTTTTTACTTTAGAATATAAATGATTTCGTTATTCGACAGTGGCTTTCATTTTTGAAAGCAAAGAAGACAACGCGTTTAAAATTGGGTTGTAAATCTACGTTTCCAACCGACTTTTAGGCTGTTTTGTAAATTCGTCTGTAAATTGTAAAATATTGAAAAATGTTGCAGAAAGTAATAAACTTCTGCTCGTAAGCTGAGCTGAAGAAGTATTAAAGTTTTTATATAAAGGTGGCGCGCAAATAAAATTTGCTATCGTAACGTATGCTGTTCGATGATATTTTTTCTGTAACCAGCTTCAAAGACAAATATATGTAGTCGCAAAACTAGCATTATTTTTTGCTTAAAAAACTTAATAACTTAAGTACCATTTGGAAAACCCAATTCATCACAATACAGTTTTAAGGCCTGGCGATCATTTCGCTAACAAAGTTACCGTCATCGGAGGGATGAATAAACTAAGCGAATAAATATTAGAACTCCTATTTATATTTATGTTAGTTACCGAGCAGTTGCGAATAGCGTCCTCTACGAATAATACAGAAAGACCCCCACTGTTGAATCTTACAGCCCTGTAATTAAAATTGCATAGCTGCTTTTGTATAACTGTGTGTCGTTATCAAATATTCCTTCCAAGAGGGACACACTTATTATTAAGACAACAGTTTAAACAATGGACAACATAGAACCGGACCTCCCCGGGACAACTAAAAATACAAATGCTAACTGCAGTATCCAGAGAATAATACCCATCGGCAGTATATGAGATACGCCGAGGTTAGATAGAAACAAAAATACTAATATATTGGCTGGTCTGAAATAAAATTGACAATATCATTACCTGAAACGAAGTGAGTTGCTGAAAATTTAGATGGTACAATTTTGTACCTCAACACAGTGAAAATGAGACAGAAAGAAGGTCGCAGCAACAACAGGGGAAGAATAAAAATAAATAAAGTGAAATGGATGGTCCATTAGAGAAATGGACCTTCCAGACAAGATGAAATGCCATATTAGATGTCATAGGTTATCATGCATCTAATGTCGTTTGGACGCAGTTTAGCGACGTACCACAGGTCGAGATGTTAATACTAATTAGATGTACTATGCATCTAATGTTGTTTAGACGCAGTTTAGGGACATACCTCGGGTCCATGACGAGATGGTAACGCCAATTAGATGTACTATGCATCTAATGCTGTTTGGACGTAGTTTAGGGACATACCTCGGGTCCAGATGTTATGAGAAATTAGACGACTTATGCATCCCATATTGTTTGGACGCAGTTTAGGAACATACCTCTGGTCCAGTACCAGAAGTATGTCCCTAAATTACGTCCAAACAACATTATATGCATAGTACATCTAATTAGCATTAACATTTCGACCTGTGGTACGTCGCTAAACTGCTAAAAATTTAATCATTTAGACTTGCTTATTTTTATTAAGGTGTTGTCCTTCAGACTCCCTTTTTTTGATTACTCATTTATCAAGGTGTTGTCTTTAAGACGTCTTCTATTTGATTACTCAATGTTTCTCTCCTCTAGCTCACCATTCTGATTGGTAGCTTTTTAATAATTTTTTTTCGAGATGATTTTGACAATTTATTTAAATTAGCTTATTTTTATTAAGGTGTTGTCCTTCGGACTTCCTTTTTTATTACTTAATTGCTTCACTTTAACCTCCATTTGGGAAGCAATTGCAGGTGTTGATGAATTTGGGTTTTATTATTGATTTCTTTGAAAAGGTTTTAACTTCGGTAGCATACGGAGCAGTCATGTGTTCGATCTTTTGTTTCGCTTTCAGGCAATGTTGATTCATTGTTGGCTTCGTTCTTATTGAGAGAAAAGCTTGTCACATTGATTCCCAACTTTGGTTTTCTTTTCTAGTGTTTTTTTATGTACCGCGGCTATCGGGATGTGTAACATGTGACATGTGTTTAACATATGTGTAACATGTCCCACGTGTCACCACCTATAACGAACTATAGAGCTACTGAATCAGTCCCACTAGTGACGTCACGGTCCTTGCCGCAGCGTACACAGTTCGTGGTCCGTTGCTCTACCGCATTACAACTCAATGAGAATACGCCTGCAAACGTGACAACTCGACTATATGTCAAGATAAAAAGTCTTTATAAAACGATCTGAATGCGTGACACGCTCTTTTCTCTCCTAGTGAATCAATCTGAGACATACTATCGTATAGTTAATTTTTAATTGGGAAAGGCAACATGCCTAAATGGGTAAGTTATACTTACAATACCGGCTTATTTTCTAGTTGCTTGTGAATTTCTTTAATTGAGATACATATGTGATTGCTTGCTAGTATATACCGCACTGAATTCACTTTCAATAACTGCTTTCTTCATTATAAATTATATACTGTTAAATGGTGGCTTGTGGTAGCGTTAATTCAATGATGGCTTGCTATTGTGCCGTACTAATTGTACTTTCAGAGAGGTCATTAAAACATTATTTCATTTGTGTTATTTTATTTTCGTTATTAACACACATATAAGTTTTGTACTTAAACACAACCTGCTACCAGCCGCCTCATGTAGATCATAAAGCTTTAAACCAACATTAATTCACCTGAAATTTATAGACACCCCGCTGGTCAGGGACCAGCTGGACAGGGACCCGCTAGTCGGGGACCGGCTGGTCAGTAACCGTTAGACTGGACCCGCTATTGGAACGCTGTTTTAAGATACCATCATCCTGGAGGAGCTTCAGTAACACCGAACATCAACCATGTGTGCCAAGTCACGAAACCGTTCCTCCAGGAAAATGCACCTACACAATGAGGCACCTCCAACATCCTGGGCTGGACGGATATAATCATCACTCCAAGGGCAGCAGTTTGAATCACAAGTTAAGTACATCATTTATCTGCAAAATCTCTTCTTTTAGAACGTTGTGTTATGCCCCACAATTCATTTTAACAGTTTTATAGGTCAATTCAACGTAATTAATCACTTTATATTTTGTATTTAAATCTGAACAGCTTCAAGTAATCAATTTAAAATTTTCTTTATTTAAATCAGCTTAATTGAAAGCAATCAGCATTATATAAATTCAACAATTCTTAATAAACCGATTTTTTTTTACTCCTGACTTTTATTTGCGCATTTTAAAACCCACCGAGTCCAAGTGCTAAAAGCCCACGCCCTGCGTTAATTTATATTACATTTGTGCCCCGACTGAGTAGCCAAGCTAAATTTCATTCATTAATTGTTTAATTAACACACAGGGTATTTATTTTAAGCTATACTGCCACCCCAACAGTGGGGCTATTTTATGTTATAATCTACGTAATGATTTTTTTTTTTTTAATTTTTTTTTATGTCAACAACACACCACGAGGGCTTACAGCCTAAATACTATCGTACCGTGGGTGTTGACAAGGAGGAAAGAGGCAGCTTGTTAATTCTGGACTTGAAGGTTTGGAGGTTCGGAGGAGAAGGAAAAACATGTGCCGGCAAGGAATTCCACAACTTGGAAGTCCTCGGGACAAAAGAGCGGGCATAACAAGATGTTCTATGTCTGGTGACCTGGACATTAAAAGGGTGCATTCGCTCTGTTCCCCTGGTAGATCTGCTGGGGGCAGCAGGTGGGGGAATTATGGAGGAAAGCTCCTCTGAGCAGTGCCCATGCAGATATCTATAAAAGAGAGAGAGAGGTCACCAACGCCACGTCGGTGGGCAAGGGATGGAAGCCTTTGGGTGAGAGTAGGTATAGCTCTCTTTTGAATGGAGTCCAGGATAGCGAGTGTAGAAGCGGCAGCTGCACCCCAGATGTGGGAGCAGTATTCGAGGTTTGGCCTTATTTGTGAAGTATATAAGGTATAGAGATTAGTTGGTGAAAAGTATTTGCGAGCCCGGAAGAGGAAACCCAATTTCTTAGCAGCCGCTTCTGCAATTGATGTAACATGTTGGTGCCAATTAAGATTTCGATCCACAGAAATGCCAACAAGAGAGAAGGACTCATTACTTTGAATAACTTGGTTGTTCATTGTGATGGGTCTAGGGCTGCTGTATCTCTTGTGAGAAAGAAAGCAAGACTTAGTTTTGGTGGGGTTGAATTGTACAAGATTTCTACTTCCCCAGTCTAATATTTTTTGGAGGTCCCCGGAGACAGAACCCTCCATGAGTCTGCGATCCTCATCTAATTGGGCTAAAGAGACAGGCTTAGAATATTGTATGTTTGAGTGGAGGGTGCTGTCGTCCGCGTAACTGTGAACTGGGTTGGATGTGCTAGAGAGGAGGTCATTGATGTGGAGAAGAAACAAAGTAGGGGCTAAAGCTGAACCTTGAGGAACTCCTGCATTAATTGGATACAGTTTAGAGGAATGGCCATCCACAACAACAGATATGCTCCTGTTGGAGAGGAAATTTGCTGTCCAGGTACAAAGTTTTGGTGGTAGGCCATAGGCCGGAAGTTTATTAAGCAGCGCTGCGTGCCAGACCTGGTCGAATGCTTTGGATATGTCTAGAGCAACAATCTGGGATTCACCGTGTTGTTCCATAGACTTGTTCCAAGAATGGGTGACAAAGGAAAGGAGGTCGGCAGTCGATCTGCGCTGACGGAATCCATACTGCCTGTCGTGGATTAGACTGTGTTTTTCAAGGAATTTTAGTAGTTCGGTGTTTATATACTTTTCCATCACTTTAGAGATGACTGAAAGGAGAGAAATAGGCCTGTAGTTGCTAGGAAGCGCTTTGGATCCTTTTTTGGGGATGGGTTGTACTCGAGCAGTTTTCCAGTTACTAGGGAATATGCCTTTATTGTAAGATATCTGAAACAGACGAGTCAGGACAGGAGCAAGTTCTGGTGCGCATTTTTTGAGAACAATTGCTGGGATCTCGTCAAGGCCAGAGGCTTTCCTGGTATTAAGAGAAGAGAGCATCTTTCGTACCTTTTTAGTTTTGAAAATGATATCAGTCATTTTATGCGCGACATTGGGGACTGTTGGTGGTTGAACATTTGGAGGTGGGTTGAGAGTAGAATTTCCGGCGAACAACGAAGCAAAAAGTTCAGCCTTGCCCAGGGCGGTAGAAACAATTTCATCCCCTGAGACAAGAGGTGGGAACGTGCTCTTGCAGAAATTATTCCCAATAGACTTAGCAAGAGTCCAGAAGGGTTTGCCGCCGTTGGAGCTTGAGAGGACTTTGTTTTTGATGTGGTTATTAAACGAGTTTTTTGCCTCAGAAAGAATGCGGACATAGCGGTTTCTTGCGTCGTTGAATGCTTGACGATTTTCTTGACTGGGATTGTGTAGAAGCGTTTTGTGAGCTTTGACCTTTTCAAGTCTGGCCTTGTCACAGGATTTAGAGAACCAGGGCTTTTGAGTGGCTGAAGAGGTTTTCTGTGTACGTGGAATAAATAATTCCATGCCAGCTTGGATAATTTCGGTGACGTTTTGTGAGATATCAGAGGGGTCAGGATGAGAGAAGCAGACAGACGCCCATGGAAATGAGGAAAAGTAATCCCGCATTTCGTCCCAGTTTGCGGAGTTGTAGTGCCAAACGATACGTGGGTGTGATGACTGTGTGACCTCGGGTTCCATTGCACAGGAAGCAGTGACCATGCCGTGGTCTGAGCGACCAAGGGGGGCGGTGACTGATATCTTATAGCATTCAGGGTTTGTAGTAAGAAGGAGATCCTAAGGAATTTGAGCTGTGTGTTGGGATACGAGGAAAGTAAGTAGGTTGCTGAACCATATTGGCCAAAGAATTGCTGACTGCAAAGGCCTCCGCTGCTCTCCCTTGTGGATCGGTTTTTGAAGATCCTAGCCATTCCTTATTATGGACATTGAAGTCGCCAAGAATAGTGACCTCGGAGGAAGGATATTCAGAAATCAGATAGTCGGTTTTTTCAGAAAGGTAGTCAAAGAGCTTGACAAAGTTGTTGTCAGAAGGTGACCGGTAAATGCAACAGATGAATTTAGTTGCAGCCCTGAGAGAGAGTTTTATCCATAGTATGTATTTTCTTCCAGCTTCTAAATTGGGAAGTCTGGTGCAGGGTAGATTGCTACGGACGTATGCGCACACGCCTCCATGCAATCTAAAGGCAGTAAGGAGCTCATACCCCGGGAAATTAAGGTGATTAGTGGCTGTTTTGGCACTGATTTGGGTTTCGGTGAGGAAGAGGAGTTGGGGCCTGTTAGCCTGGAGGAAATGGTGGACGGAGTTCAAGTTAGAATTTAGGCCACATATATTCGAAAAGGATATGTTAAATCTTGATGTTGGCACCCCCTGTACACCCCTCTCCCGGAGATCCGAATGGGGGGGTATTTTGCCTCCGGAATATTTTATACAAGGAGGAGCCATCATCTTTTTTGCTTATAAGGAAACCGATTCATACACCAGAACCGGAAACGTCCGGTGGGACTTCACCGGCCCCTTGATGTATGGGGTGGTACCTCCTCGGGCGTGAAAAAATCCTTTACTATTACATAAAGGAAAATTCCACTACCACCTGCTATGGATTGGATTGGATCAATGTCTACCCCTTTAAAAATAAGATTAATAAAGGGACTATCAATTGTCCAGTAGTTATGATTTTCGACATAGTAGGAGGATACAAAACATTATCATCATTTTGCATCCATGCCTATTGTCGGCAATATCATTTGGATAAATTAAATCAAGTGCTAATTTGTATTGTTTTCTCTCTTATCATTTTATATATATATATATATATATATATATATATATATATATATATATATATATATATATAACATAACATAACATAACATTTATTTAACCATCAACATTTACATGGTTCGTCGTACATAAAATAATAAAATAATTGTATACTGGACTTACACATGACAAATAGTGGGTGACAATATACATAAAATAAAACAAAATATAAAATGAGCTGACAAAAACACACAACAGTTAATTAAAAATTAAATTCTTCAATTGAATATATAGGTCTCTCTATTAATTTTCTTTTTATCACAGATGCAAACTGTCTTCTAGGCAATTCCCTGACCACCACTGGAAGTGAATTAAACAACCTAACTCCAGTATACCCATGGCTCCTCTGCGTGCGGCTTATCCTGTAATGAGGAATCACAAACTGACTTTAACCTCTAGTTTCGTAACTGTGAACCTGTTCATGGGAGATAAAACTGGCCTGATGGTCATAGATGTAAAGAAGACAAGTAATTATATAACTTGCTGGCAGGGTAAGTATTTTATACCTCTGGAATAGTTCTCTACAACTGTGGTCCTGAGGAACGTTAGCAATCGCCCTAATTGCTCTTTTCTGTTGTATAAAGACACGTTCTGCATGTGGCGAGGATCCCCATAGCAAAATCCCATAGGTTGCAATGCTCTGAAAGTGAGCATAGTAAGTAACCCTTGCGGCGCTTTCATCTATGATGTACCTTATTCTACGGATTGAGTAGATGGCTGAAGATAATTTCTTACACATATGGTCTATGTGGGGTTTCCAGCTTAAACAACCATCAATATGAAAGCCTAAAACTTTAATATTTTCGCCTGAGTTCTGTAGATAGTCCCTGGTAGTTATGACAAGTCTTGATGTTTTTTCTGCATTAAGCAATAACTTGTTTGCCTTAACCCATGCTTCCACCTGCTGGATGGATTGGTCACCTTTGTGTTTTATAAGGTCTGGAACTGCTTTATTAATTACTGACGTGTCATCTGCGAAGATGCAACTTCTGTCTGCCCTAATGTTTTCGGGCAAATCGTTAATATATAATAGGAAGAGCATTGGCCCCAGTATAGAGCCCTGTGGTACTCCCAAGTCTACCTGTTTAAAATTTGATGTGGTATTTTGCCAGCTAACCAACTGCACCCTGTTCCTTAAATATGATTGTAAAAGTGTTCCTATTCTGCCTCTCATTCCATAATATTCCAACTTAGAGATCAGGATCTGGTGGTTTACCATATTAAAGGCTTTACTAAGGTCAACGCACAAAAGCTCGGCATTTTCTTTGTGATTAAGTGCTTCCAAGACAAAATCAACTATATATGTCATCGCCGTAGTTGTTGACCTATTTCTTCTGAATCCATGCTGTGAATGGTTTAGGATTTCCTGCCTATCAATATAGCTTGCTAATCTCTCTTTAATAAGCGCTTCCAAGATTTTCGAGATTATAGGGAGAATACAAATTGGCCTATAATTGTTGCAATCGTTCATGTCGCCATTTTTTGGGAAAGGAATTATCTTTGCAATTTTTAATAGATTTGGAAATATACCCTGAGCAAAGCACATATTGACAATTTTGCTCAGTGGGTCTGCAATCACGTGGATTATCTTTTTTAGAAGTACTATGTTTAATCCAAAGATGTCACAAGCTGACTTATTTTTCATCGTCAACATCACCTGCATAATTTCACGTGGGGATGTGTCCTCGAGAAACATTGACCCATTGCTCCGCAGTTTGACACGTTTTATATAGGAATGGCACTTTTTTGACGTGTCTTCTACTGGCACCAAATTATCCTCACCAATTCTGGAAAAATGGCAATTTAGACAGTCCGCACTTAGTGTACTTGCTCCTTGGTTAATCCTCGAGGTTTTTATATTCGAATTTATCAACTTCCAGATGATTTTAGATTTATTATCAGCATTTGTAATTCTATATCTGTTATAGTTTCTAATAGAAGTGTCAATCTGTGTCCTTAGTTGTTTCTTTAGGCTTTCATAAATAGTTTTTGAATTATCATCTCTTTTTACTCTAAAGATTGTATATGCAGCATCTACCTGATTCTTAAGTTTTCTGATAATTTCATTCCGGAAAATGTGTTCTTTAACAGAGATAACCCTCTTCCTTTTCACAGGGAAGCAATTTTCAAAGCTTTCCATTAGAGCTTCGTGGAAACGAGCATAAGAGTCCTCAGCATTTGGTACCAGAAGTGAATTCCAGTCAATGTTTTGCAACTGGTGTATGAAAAGCTGAACACTATCACTGTTATTTGTATCCCTTACATTATGAAACTTATATATATTATCCCAAATATGCTGAGCAATTTAAGTTTAAGTTCATGATCCTTACGACCTATATCATAAATTCCCGATACTTCTGTGGTTTTAGTGAATTTTCTTAAAAAAAAATTCACTAATGAGGAGATCCCGACTTTTGAATTTTGAAAGAATTTCTTGAAATGAGCGCTAATTAGGCCCCCCAGAACCCATATCCGGGGTCAGTTTCAATTTTTATATGTTTATATATATATATATATATATATATATATATATATATATATATATATATATATATATATATATATATATATATATATATATATATATATATATATATATGTATCACACCGATAACTCAAAAAATAATAGGCCGATTTTGATCAAATTTGGTAAATACCTTCCTTTTGCAAATGGCTTGGATAAGTTCGTTAGTCAGGAAAATCGGCCCAGGTTTTCCCGGAAAATTTTGGGTTTTCCTTCAAAAAAAAATTATATCTCCGGAATTAACAAAGTAAGGGCAACCAAATTCGGTACGCTGATTTATGTCATTATAGGTGAGGCGCCTACCAAAATTTAGCTCTGTAGGTCAAAAGACAAAAAAGTTATGGGCATTTAAAGAAAAATAAATTGGGGTTTTCCTCAAAACGTCAAAGTGACAATTTAAAACGTCAAAATTCGCAACATTTAGGCAAAGAACTTGAATCTAATACGGGCTATGGAAAGAAAATGTCTTAAGAAGAATGTTTTACAAACCCTGAAGTCTTAGTTTCAACCGTCATCGTCCTTCGTTTTACTAAAATATTTCCAGAAAATTCATTTTAAATAGACCCTTTCTCTGATGCTTGGCAGTAGCCTTAGCTATAGAATTTATCGTTTAATGGTATATAATTTTTGTAGAATTTTCGTAAAAAATCAATAAAGCTCAATATATCCGTTAATATACAAGATATGAAAAAATATTGTATACATTAATTATACGGTGTCTGAGCTACACCTTAAAAAATTATTGCTACCATCACAGGGTGGCCCATAAGTCGTTGGTGATACAAATAATATTTTTTTTGTGGAAAACGCCTTATGTTTTTGCATTTTCCATCGAAATATAATGCATGTTTGTAAGTTAAGAAATTCTGGACGCAGCAAGTGCGTTATGGTAGCGAATTTTGATTAAATGCTTCATATTTGAAAAGCTCAATTTGCTATTACCCTATAAGGTTGACCAAGAAACGGATTTTTTCGGTTACATTTTAAGTTTACTTTCGGAAATTTCTGTACGTTTTCAAACAATAAAGTTATGTTGATGAAACATGGCACATTGTTTTTACTATATAGATTATACTGATAACCAAATTTGATGCCTGCTTTCTGAAAAAAAAAAACACATATTTGCTATTAAAAACATTTTTATGAAAATTCACTACCATAACGCACTTGCTGCGTCCAGAATTTTATTTTTATGCTTTGGGTTACCTGGCAAATTTTTTAATGTATGTTTAATTTTTAATATATTCAAGTTCTCTGATTTTGTGGTTTATAGATTAATACAGTTTCCCTTAAATAAAGATACAACCATATTCAGAGTTTCGATTTGCTTTGATATATACTTACAGCATATCAACCTTTTTTTCGTTTGTAAATTTATGTGCCATTATCAGTACTTATCAATATCGACGCTTAACGGTAATTACTCATCAATGACTAGTACACAAAATTCTTGCTAACTCACCACTTAGCTTATCATTTATAGGCCAGTCAAATAGGGTCTATTATGGGAGTCTTTTGAAAATAAGTGCTGGAAAGCTAATTATTGTTTTGATGGATTAATTTGATGTCTAGTAGAAGTACCTATACAAGGTTTGCACGGTACCTAGACCGCCACTCGAGTCAGGGGTCCCAAAAACCCCGAAATTTTCGGACGTTCTACAGTTTCTCGTCTCTACCTCCGACACTGGGCGTTCTAGAGAATACTATAGTATAACAAAAATTAAACCATTATTTACTCATTCTACGTCGAATGAGTATTTAACTTATAAAATTTGGAGGAGTGGTATGGCGGAAATCGACAGTCGAAAAACGGTGATTTTTACCAACTTTCTGAAAAACGCATTATAGTGATTTTCAGTCGTCAGTCACACGGAAAGGGCCATTCAAAATTTAAAAAATTTGGGACGTAGCAAGTGCGTTATAGTAGTGAATTTTCGTAGGAATTGTACACTATTAGTAACATAGATTATTAAAACTAATTATTTAAATTTAAATGGACCTTGGAGAACGGTTTTAGAGTCCCAGTTAGCGCTTATTTGAAGAAAAAAAAATATTTTGTATGGAGCTAAAAAAATTTAAATTTGGTCTTAGATATCATATGTAACTACTGCAAGTGTCTTTAAAAAAATTTGTTACAAATTTCATTAAAGTTACAAAAGTTTTTCAGAAAAATAAATTAATTATTTACAAAGGGAATGTACCTGTCATTGATGATTATAAATATGGCAGGTATTTTTCCTTATTAATTGCTTGGATGGTTTTTTTAGTCAACCCATCCAATTTTGCAAACAATAAACAACCGAAAAAGTTTTTTAAAACAAATTCGTAGTTATCCGCGAAGATCACTATGCTACTTTTCTTTAATTTAGTACCCACCAAAGGTCCGTTTAAATTTAAAGAATTAGTTTTAATAATATATCTTACTAATAGTGTACAATTCTTATGAAAATTCACTACTATAGATCTGATTAGATTAGATTTTATTGCAAGTGGGCTATTCCAGTCCCTCCACCGCAACCTTAGGGGTATTGTGGCTCACGTCTAATTATTTAGATTTCACCCATCAATTCCAGCTCCCCGAGGCAGTCGATCTTTTCTTGAGGGTGAAAGTTTGTTTGGCAGGTGTACTGCCATCTGAGTGAAGTCGCTTGCCCGTTTAGAAGCTCAAAGAGAGATAACCTCTCTCCGAGTTCGTCTGGACCCGACATCCGTCAGTGTGTGCCTCGAGGCGGTATCATGAAGTCCCGCTCTCGAGCAGCATCTAATCCCTAGTTGTAATCCACCCCTAGAGATCTCAGCTCCCCTCAGGCTCTTCCAAACCTGACACCTAACAGTGTTAAGACTCAAGGCAACATCCCATCGAGTCCCGCTCCCGAGCATCACCCCAGCGAGGCCGTCCGTCCGTTTCGTAGCACACAGTATGGGTCCGAACTCCGGGTGTTTACCACTCATCAGAGATCAGAGCCCCCCGGGACGTCTGGACACACGACACATGCCAGGGCTAAATCCAGGGTGGTATCATCTGGAACCCCGCTCCCGAGTAACAACCAAGCGAGGCCAATTGTCAGTCTCTGAGGCCACAGTGAAGGCGCCAAACTCCGGGTGCATATCACTCCCCAGAGATGTCTGCCTCCCCCAGCCTCACCTGCACCAGACCCTCGCCAGTGTTTCATTGACTCGAGGCGGTATCATGAAGTCCCGCCCTCGAGCAGCATCCAGGCAGGGTCGTTAGCCTGTATCGACGCTCACAGAGTAGGCCCAAGTCTCCAGGTGTAATCCACCCCTAGAGACCCCAGCCACCTCCGGGTTCGTCCAGGTCCAACACCTGCCAGCGTTACCTTAAATTTCCCCCAACAAATCGAGCTTCCGACAGGAGACGACACCTGCGAGGTGAAACTTTGTTTGACAGATGTACTGCCATCTGAGCGAAGTCGCTTGCCCGTCTCAAAGCTCAAAGAGAGATAACCTCTCTCCGAGTTCGTCTGGACCAGGCATCCGTGAGTGTTTGACTCGGTGTAGTATCATGAAGTCCTGCATCCGAGCAGCATCCAAGTGGGGTCGTTTGTCCGTTTCGAAGCTCACAGAAGAGGCCTCAACCCTTAGTTTTATTCCACCCCTAAAGATCTCAGCTCTCCTCCGGGTTCGTCTAGACCCGACACCCACCAGTGCTAGACTCAAGGCGACATATCGAGCCCCGCTTCCGAGCATCGCACAAGCAAGGCCGTCCGTCCGTTCTGAAGCACACAGTGGGGGCCCCAAACTCCGGGTGTTTACCACTCATCAGATTTTCTTAATGAAAATTCACTAAAAACGTGAAGGATGAAAGTTGTAGAGCATAAAATTGTGTTCAAGGAGTACCTTAAATTTTGAAGTTGGTCAAGTACATGCTAAAAAATGTCATATTTTCCAAAACTTGTCATATGTTTTTCAGTGCACAAAAAGGGTAACCTCGAGTTCCAACTCTACATCTTCATGAAATAACTCAAGAAGTGGTATTATGCATTAAAACGCATGTACATTTAATACAAGTATGAAATATACATCCCCCCCCACCCCCCCCCCCCCCCAATTTAATTGTAATTACATACTAAAAGAATGTCACATTTTACGAAACTTGTCATATGCCTGTCAGTGCACAAGAAGGGTACCCTCGAGTTCCAATTCTACATCTTCATGAAATAATTTAAGAAGTGGTATTATGAATTAAAACCCATGTACATTTAACACAAGTATGAAATCATAGGTGCCCCCTCCCGCCCCCACCACATTAAATTGTAATGTGCGCTGATCTGACGTGGGGCACTTGGTCAACGGACCCGAAATTTAGGCATATCTACTGGTGTATCGTGTACATGCCTCTTCTCAGTTCGCAAAAGCCGCTTCTTAACCAAATGCTCTTTTCCATAGTGGCACCGACTACGATGAGCAAGTTCCACTTAGGCATAAGCGTCCAAAGCTTATCATTACCCGATAACGCCCCCGCGAAAAAAAGGGAATGGACACATTCAACTCCCAACGTCATTGTGTGAATTCTTTGCGAATGAGGTATGGACTATGATGCGGTATCCAGGAAGTAGAGTTTAGTGGGAGGGAGAATTCAAAAGTGGTCGCATAAGGCGCTATTGAGTTATCGAGAAAAAAAATGAAAACGTCAAATTATAGTTTTTTTTTTTTGAAATTCCTTAAAATGGAAGAAAGTCAGGATGAATCTGAAATAACATTTGTTGCGAGCATTGAATTCCGCAAAACATTCCCCATTTGACCGTTACTCTATCTCTTATAATAACCGATATACCAGTGGTAACTATCGAAATTTGGACACACACTATATATATATATATATATATATATATATATATATATATATATATATATATATATATATATATATATATATATATATATATATATATATATATGCATACACACACAGAGAGACACATTTGAAGGCGGTCCTCTCTCATAATTTTCTTATGGAGCGATTTTGACCAAACTTTTTTGAAATGTGGAAGCGGGAAAATGTACTTTGAGGCCAAGTGGCATCCAGTTTTTTTTTTAACCAAAGCCTACTAAACCACTTTTAGAGGCTGGAAATTTCAACTACCATTTTTTGTTCAAAAAGCCAGCGCATGCCACTGAATTCGTCCGTAAATTTCACTACCGACCTAATAAATTTGACATTTCATTATTTGTTCAGCAGACTTAAGTAATTTCAAAGCCTGCTATTAAGAATAATGTTCATTACTATGGAGCTGTATCATTACAGCATTAGTTAGATATGTTTTGTGAGTTTAAATAAAACAAAGATTACCAATATTATGAATAACTTTGGGGTAGATTTTTTTAAAGTTTATCAGATAGACGTCTAAATGATAAGCAAAATTGTAATTGACGTGACGACTATTCAAAATCTTTTGACAATACAATTCAAATTTTTTATTATGCTATACAATTTCTCTTAGAAACTACATACTGTTAAGCGCCTCCGTGGCCGTGCGGGAAAGTCGATTCAGACTTTCCAATACGGACTCGGGGGTCGACGGTTCGATCCTCACCGGCGGCGGATGATTTTTCAAAATCACTGTCGTCGTTGAGATCGAGCTCAAGGTGGCGGGTAGGTTAGTTTAGATGAGCAAAAGGGGTCAGCAATGGCCTAATTGCCGGTAAGCATCTTACCTTTACCTTTTTACATACTGTTAAATGTTGTTATTACATAAAACCATTGTGATTCATTTGTTATCATATGGATTACTGGATAAAAAGCTTAAAATCATAATGAGCAGCCCAATTCGCTATTTAGTCGTAGAATTATGAATATCCAATATTTTATTTATACCCATTTGAACGGACGCGGAGTTCAGTGGCGTGCGCAGACTTTTTGAATCTCCAGTCTTTAAAAATGTTCTAGTAGGCCTTGGTTTTAAAAAAACGGGATGTCACTTGGCCGCAAAGTATACTTTTCCCCCTTCCACATTTAAAAAAGTCTAGACGCAGCAAATACGTTATGGTAGTGAATTTTCATAAGAATTGTACACTATTAGTAAGATATATTATTAAAACTAATCTTTTAAATTTAACTGAACCTTGAAGATCGGTTTTAGAGTCCCAGTTAGTGATTATTTGAAAAAATTTATATTTTATATGGAGCTACCAAATTAAAATTTGGTCTTAGATATAATATGTAAGTACTGCAGGTGCCTTTAAAAAATTGTGTTACAAATTTCATTAAAGTTACAGTTTTTCAGAAAAAAATTATTATTTACAAAGGAAATGTACCTGTCGAATTATAAATATGGCAGGTATTTTTTCTTATTAATTGTTTGGATGGTTTTATTTTAGTCAACTCATCCAGTTTTTGCAAACAATAAGCAGCAAAAAAGGTTTTTTATGTTATGGTAGAAAATTTTCGTCAAAATATTTCAAATCCGATAGCTCAATAAATTTCCCATTAAGCCAGAATCTTCAATCTTGAACCTTAGTAACACCTATGTAAACGCACGTGGGTAATAAACTACAGAAAAATAACACATTGAGCTTCGCGAATAACTACAAATTTGTTTTAAAAAACCTTTTTTGTTGTTTATTGTTTGCAAAAACTGGATGGGTTGCCTAAAACAAAACCATCCAAACAATTAATAAGGAAAAATACCGGCCATATTTATAATTTGACAGGTACATTCACTTTGTAAATAATTAATTGTTTTCTGAAAAACTTTTGTAACTTTAATGAAATTTGTAACACAATTTTTTTTAAAGACACTTGCAGTATTTACATATTATATCTAAGACCAAATTTGAATTTAGTAGCTCCATATAAAACATTTTTTTTTCAAATAATCGCTAACTATGACTTTAAAACTGATCTCAAAGGTCCATTTAAATTTAAGGAATTAGTTTTAATAGTATATCTTACTAACAGTGTACAATTCTTATGAAAATTCACTACTATAACGCACTTGCTGCGTCCCGAATTTTTTTTCTTAATATGTAACTTAATTTTATTTTGCATAATAACAAAAAAATAATATTTAGGAATTTGATTTTATTGTTTGAGCAAGCATCTTTCTTCTTTGTATCTTCTGTCGCTTTTATAAAACGGGTGCATTGCGTTTTTCCAAAACAGCACTAACTTACAGATAAGAAGATTATCACTATACAATATACAGTTTCAACATTAAGTTTATAACATAACCTATAAGCAAATAACAAAAACAAATACCTTGGTTGGTTATTAGTGAAAGCTATTTAAGTAATATTTTACTTACCATTTATAACATATAATTATTTTAGCGTCCCACATTATCTATTTAAATAATAATAAACATGTAAAATAAGATTTCTGTTTAAATAAGAATATAAATAAGATATCCATGTTGAATATTTATTAACGTTAACTTTAGGCCTCGAGTGTCTCGACGCAGCTCGCACTGTGCTGTCATCGCATGCAACAATGTGATATTGTACAAATTAGATTGTAATTATTTTTTGAAAATAATACGAGGTATTGGTCACTCAACATTTATGAATATTAAACGACATTTAATGGATCGATTAATTTATTGTGAACTTTTATTTGTCATCAATAAGTAGTACAAATATGTGTTATGACCATATGTTTTACATTTTAAGATTCAAATGAAATTCTATTATATCTGGCAACCTGGCTCATTTATATTTAATTGTCAGGTGACTTGTCGATTTTGAATTATGTATTCAGAATAGCACATTCACAGTCTAACCATGCTTGAAAACATTCACCGTGTGAAATGCCTCATGTAATTCGAAGTGATATCTTAGACTGTTTATTACTTTAACATCTTTATTTTCGAATAACTCCTTTTCTCGTGGACCATTTAATTTGAATTTTGGTTAACAGGTATACTATCACGTCTCCTATACATGTGCAAATTTTCATTCGAATCACTCCAATATTTCAGAAAGATATTGTGTTTTCAAAATTGTCTCTAAATTTTTTTCAAAGAAAAATTAGACGCACGGTGCCCATCTACGAAAGCATCCAAGCCATTAACACAATCAAGGTAATTCCCAAATTTGGTCCAAATCGGTCAAATATTTTTTGAGTTATCATATGGATACCCACACACACACACAGATATATATATATATATATATATATATATATATATATATATATATATATATATATATATATATATAAACATATAAAAATCAAAACGGACCTTGGATATGGGTTCTAAAGGCCTAAATACGCGCTCATTTGAAGAAATTTTCCAAAAGTCTTACCATCGATACCTCTCTATTAGTGAATTTTCTTAATAAAAATTCACTAAAATGTTTTGTCAAAATCGCTCCGTAAATAAAAAAGTTATGAGGGTGGCGCCCGCTTTCAAATAGGTTACGCTGTGTATATATATATATATATATATATATATATATATATATATATATATATATATATATATATATATATATATATATATATATAAACTGAGCCCGTATAAGCGTTCTAAAAGAAGCGCTAGTTCGTGCTCGCTTGAACCAATTTTTTCAAAATTCAAAAGTCGCGGTCTCCACATTAATGCTTTTTAAAATTTTCTAAAAACAGAGGACTGAAAATAAAATTTCATTAACAGGTGTAAGTCACTTTTTATTAAAATTACAACACATAACTCTTATTATAAAAGCTTTAGTGGATTCGCCATCGTGAAAAGAAAACAATCATGTTACTTTCATCACAAACGCTTGAAATTCTAAACTGTGAACAAACCTCGGTAATAATTTGAAATTACGAAAGGAATTTCTAAAGCTATTCGTAAAACTTTGCTTCTCGCACACATCGGAAAGCATTATATATTTTCTAAAACCTAAAATACTTATTCTAGGAAGGAACATTTTAAAGCAGAATTTTCCACACATGTTTTAATAATACGCCGGCGGGTGTTTGAGTGTGACCACAAGCGAAATTCATTATAAGCTTTGAAAATTATTATATTGAGCGTAGACAGGAGAATTGTATGCTCTGCTAATTTCTATAAATCTACTCTTTTGCGTTGCCTAGGATGTTATGTAAGAATATTTTTTTATCAAGCTCTAAAGAATATATTTTAACAAACAGTAATGTTTTCTTATGGGTTTCATTTTTATTATTATTATTTCAACAATACACCACGAGGGCTTGCAGCCTAAATACTATCGTACCGTGTGTGTCGACAAGGAGGACAGAGGCAACTTGTTAATTCTGGACTTGAACGTTTGGAGGTTCGGGGGAGAAGGAAAAACATGTGCCGGCAAGGAATTCCACAACTTGGAAGTCTTTGGGACAAAAGAGCGGGCATAACAAGATGTTCGATGTCTGGTGACCTGGACAGTAAAAGGGTGCATTCGCTCTGTTCCCCTGGTAGATCTGTTGGGGGCAGCAGGTGGAGGAACTATGGAAGAAAGCTCCTCTGAGCAGATATCTATAAAAGAGAGAGAGAGAGAGGTCGCCAACGGCACGTCGGTGGGCAAGCGATGGCAGCCTTTGGGTGAGGGTAGAGTCACCGATGAGACGTATAGCTCTCTTCTGAATAGAGTCCAGGATAGCGAGTGTAGAAGCGGCAGCAGCACCCCAGATATGGGAGCAGTATTCGAGGCTTGGTCTTAATTGTGAAGTATCTAAAGTATAGAGATTAGCTGGTGAAAAGTATTTGCGAGCGCGGAAGAGGAAACCTAATTTCTTAGCAGCCGCTTCTGCAATTGATGTGACATGTTGGTGGCAATTGAGAAAGTGAAAGTGAAAAGGACTCATTACTTTGAATAACTTGGTTGTTTATTGTGATGGGTCTAGGGCTGGTGTATCTCTTATGAGAAAGAAAGCAAGACTGTGATTTGGTGGTGTTGAATTGTACACGATTTCTAATATTTTTTGGAGATCCACAGAGATAGAACCCTCCATGAGTCTGAGATCCTCATCTAATTGGGCTAAAGAGACAGGCTTAGAATGTTGTATATTTGAGTGGAGGGTGCTGTCGTCCGCGTAACTGTGAACTGGGTTGGATGTGCTAGAGAGGAGGTCATTGATGTGGAGAATAAACAAAGTAGGGGCTAAAGCTGAACCTTGAGGAACTCCTGCATTAATTGGATACAGTTTAGAGGAATGGCCATCCACAACAACAGAAATGCTCCGGTTGGAGAGGAAATTTGCTGTCCACTTACAGAGTTTTGGTGGTAGGCCATAGGCCGGTAGTTTATTAAGCAGCGCTGCGTGCCATACCTGGTCGAATGCTTTGGATATGTCTAGAGCGACAATCTGGGATTCGCCGTGTAGTTCCATAGACTTGTTCCAAGAATGGGTGACAAAGGAAAGGAGGTCGGCAGTTGATCTGCGCTGACGGAATCCATACTGCCTGTCGTGTATGAGACTGTGTTTTTCAAGAAATGTTAGTAATTCGGTGTTTATATACTTTTCCATCACCATGTAAAAGGATTACACTTTTATGATGTTCATTTGTATTTTTATAATACAATACAAGTGTCCATAAAGTGCTCTTTAATTTTTAGATCAAAAAGTGCTCCATTGCAGTTTTTTTAAAATAGAAACCTGCTTTTAGTGAATTTTCGTAGAAACAAATTCACTAAGGGGGCGATCCCGACTTTTGAATTTTGATAAAATTTGTACACATGAGTGCGAACTAGGACCCCATATCCGGGCTCAGTTGCAACTTTTTTTAGCTGCGACTTTATTTAAATGACGTTCGACGGCTTCCTGTTAGGTGTACTTTAAAAAAAACTTGAAACTGTATTAAAATAAGTATTTACCATAATTAAACTTGGGGTAGGTTTGCTTTCATCTCAACCAATAAAAAAAGTAAAGTTAACGCACAATTGAACATTCGAAGAAATAATTGGCGAGTTGCATGGCTACTTGAGCTCTGCCTTGTTGTTCGTTTACCGGGATACTACTTATTTGAAAAATTGAAACGTCAATTTTATTTGTCACGAACGGCAAGCTTCTGTAATTAAAAAATGTTAACAACAAAACAAAAAGTGTTTATTGTGCAGTGCTATGGTTTGGGTGAAGAACACTTTTATCAGGAAGTGATAAGAAAATTCCTTGAACGCTGGCCAAATTATTCGGTTTCCGCTACTGGTGTAAAAAAAGTTGTTACAAAATTTATGCGTACTGGGAGTGTTTTAAAGGTTAAGAAGACAAAATCCGACCTAAATGAAGAAGACAATGCTGCAACTGCATTAGCTATGGATTCTGTTAGGCGTTTTCTGAAATTATCATTAAGAAGAAGGGCATTAGAAATTGGCAATATTAGCAAATCACATGTGCAACAAATTTATCGTACCAACAAGGTGAAACCTTTCAAAGCAAAACTTATACACACTTTGGAAGAAAGTGACGAGTCAAAACGATTAGATTTTTGTTTATGGTACGGCGAGCAATATCTACACAATCACAATTTTGGCAGAAGTATTATTTTTTCCGACGAATCCACTTTCACCACTAATGGGGTGGTAAATTCTCAAAATACACGGCATTGGTCTATGGAGAATCGAAATTATAGAGTTTATTGCAGAAAACAATGCCATAAAAAAGTAAATGTGTGGTGTGCTGTTTCTTACACTGGGATAATTGGGCCATATTTTTTTGAGCGAAATATGAACCAATACAGTTATCTAGAAATGCTGGAAAATATTCTTCAAGACCATTTGCATAACATGTCACTAGAAGATAGACAAACAGCATACTTTCAGCATGACGGCCACCCAGCACATGCAACAGGAATCGTTCGTGAATGGTTAGATCGCGAATTTCCTGGGCGGTGGATTGATCGATATGGGCCAATACCTCCCAGAAGTCCCGATCTTACCTTAATGGACTTTTATTTATGGGGCTATCTCAAACAGAAAGTCTACGCGGCTCCATTAAACAACGATCTTGATTTGTTGAAACTGAGGTTGAGAGAGGCAATTGACGGTATTCAACATATTCAAAATGCCTACAAAGCATTTACTAAACGGGCTGAGTTATGTGTATGGGTTGGTGGCAGCACATTTGAATAATTTATTTATTTTTAGTTGTTCGTTTTGATTTTTGTTAGCAATAAGCGTTTTGTATTTTACTAATAAATTATTATTTAACATTGTGTAGTTACTAACTTTGCGCACCTGCGTTCAGAAAACCACAGGTAAAAAGCTCCATGTTGCTAGGAAAAAAAATGTCAATAATTTACATGAAAATTCAAAGTAGGCTGATCGGGCTGAAAATTAAGAGCCTGTCATAGATTTTTATTCTAAACAAGTTTTGTTAATAACTTTTTGCGGTATCTTTATAAACGAAGGTAGTTTACTCTTAAGATATTTAATTAAATCAGTTCTAAACCAGCCTGTATATTAACTGATTTTGTTCATTTCCTCAACATCTCAGTTTAAGACAAAGCAGGAGCGATTCCCAGAATATCATAATCTAATTCAAAAATTTTTTGTCACTTATACCTTACCCACACTCAATGCGTGCACACACTGTATATATATATATATATATATATATATATATATATATATATATATATATATATATATATATATATATATATATATATACAATGAAGATGGAACCTGTGATGATCACTGATAAGCACACTTGGAGAATCCAAATAACAACACACATTTAATAAACCTAGTTACCGTCATCAGACGATGAATAGTTCTAAATATATTATATCCACAACTCTATTTACATTCTTCTGCAGGTGGTCGGTCACTTACGATTTAGGGAGATTTGACGACACTAAAGTTAACATGTTTCGTTTGGCGGAAATATCGGTATTCTTTTATTATCTATCGGACGTGCTTCTGACGGTATTTTTTTTAGTAACTAAATAAAAACCCGCAACTAAAAATGATTTCGGACGTTAAAAATAGTCTAAAGAGGTGTCACAGCCTTATATCAAAATACTTAGGGAAAAAGTTACAAATTGCAAATCCTAAAGTCCCCAAAAATACGGTCTCCCAAAAATTCATAAACCGGGAAAATCAATGAGACCTATTGTTTCGGCTATAGATTTCCCGACATACAATATAGCAAAGTGGTTACAAATGAGTTTAAAAGCTTGCCCGTCAAACAAAAAAGTTTTTCAGTAACAAATTCACTTGAATTTATTAATAAACTTAAAGAAGTTAAATTGATTAAAGACGAGGGTTTGATTTCATTTGATGTAACCTCATTGTTTCCTAGCGTTCGCATGAAGCAAACGTTAACGTATTTGGTAGAGCTGTTAAAAATGAATAACATACGTGAAAAGGTCTGCAAAGAATATTTACCTTTAACAAACCTTTGTATTAAAACAAAATATTTTTCATTTCAGGAATGAGAATATCGCCATTTTTGCAGACCTTTTCATGAGTGGATTGAAACATATCTTGAAAGTGAGAGTGAGTATTTTCCTAAAATGTGATTTCGTTACGTGGATGATATTCTCGCAGTGTTTAACACAAACGTTTCCAGAATAGAAGATTTTATTGCCAAATTAAACAATAAATTTGATTCTATAAAATTTACCCACGAATTAGATATTAATAATAAATGTTCCCTTCTAGATGTACTAGTTATCAAAAACCAAGACACTTTAGAATTCGATGTTCATCGAAAGGAAACTACTATTCTAAATTACATTCCAAATGACTCACATCATACGTACGCACAAAAAATGGCCCGTCTGGATTTTTTAGTAAACAGGTTGATTAATTTTCCTTTAAGCTAAAGTAGATATATCAAATAATTAAAGTATATTAAGACCGTGGCCTAATATAACAGACTCACTGCTTGCCTAGTGGATAAATTAATTAACAAACAGAACACAAAGAAAATCTTAGCGGAATCAACGACTTTTGAAAGAGAGAAAGCCGAAAAAACTTTGTTTGCTTACTATTTGAACCTCAAATCACGCGGGCTCTAGATAACATTTTTTGTGCGTTATAGAAGTAAATTTTCATAAAAATGTTTTCAATAGCAAATATGTATAACTAATGCAGCAGGCATCAGTATGGGTACCTGTATAGCCTATATAGTAGACACAATTTACCATTTTATGAAAATAACTTATTGTTTGAAAATGTGCAAAAATGTTCCGAAAATAAACTTAAAATGTTTTCGATAAAACTGGTTTCCTAGCCAACAAACCTTAGGTTAATAGCAAATTGAGTTATTGAAATTTGAAGCATGTAATGGAAAATTGCTACCAAACGCACTTACTGCGTCACTATTTTTTTCTTACAAAAATGCATCATATTTCGATAAAAAATTCAAAAATGCAATAATATAAGGGTGTTCGAAAAAAATTTGTAGGTATCACCAACGACCTATAAGCCACCTGTGATTGTCAAAGTAATTTTATAAGATACAGCTCAAGACACGCTGTAATTAACGTATACATTTTTTTCTCGTATCTTGTATAATAACAATTATATTGAGTTTTACCGCAGAAATGCGTCACTCTGTACATACGTAAACGGATAAAAACTAAACGTAATTCCGGATATGGATTTTAGGGGGCCTAGTTTTCCCACATTTGAAAAAATCTTTTTAAAATTCAAAAGTCGCGGTCTCCTCATTGACGAATTTTTTCTATGAAAATTAGCTAAAAATCATACACCGCTAAACCACAAACTTAACCAAAACTACCGCCAAAGAACTAGACAAGGGGTCTACAGCAAGTCCCCGCTTAACGTCCTAGTTAGCGATCTACCAATCGCGACTTTAAGTGAAACGACATGAAACAAATCATTGGGAATGAATATAATGTACATACATAATATGTACATATTTGTGATTGCAAAATGAAAAAAAAACAGTATTCATTTACTTATGTATTATGTACATGCCTACACATTATCTTTTGTACTTTTTTACCTACTAATTTAGACTTTTTTAGAATAACAACGTTATACCGAATCAGTTTCAACGTTAAACGATATATTTGTCTACAACAAACTGCGACGCTATAATGAAACAACATTAAATGAGACGACGTTATAAGAGGTCGCACTGTATTTAAAATGAATTTTCTGTAAATATTTTAGTGAAATGAAGGAGAATGACGGTTGAAGCTGAAACTTAAGGGTTTGCAGAACACTTTTATTGTAACATTTTCTTTTCATAATCCGTATTTGTTTTAGGTTCGTTGCCTAAATATTGGCAATTTTAACGTTTCAAATCGCGACATTGATGTTTTGAGGGAAACTTCAAAATTTGTTTTCTTTAACTGCCCATAACTTTTTGGTCTTTAAACTTAGAGACATAACTTTTGGAACATGGTTCGCTCTTTATAATACAAACACCCGCACCAAATTTGGTTGCCCTTACCTTGTTATTTCCCGAGATAATTTTTTTTCAAAAGAAAATACAACATTTTCCGGGAAAAACTGGTCCGATTTTCCTGGCTAACGAACTTATCAAGCCACTTGCAAAAGGAAGCCACTCACCAAATTTGATCAAAATGGGCTCATTATTTTTTTGAGTTATCCGTGTGATACATACATACATACATACATACATACATATATATATATATATATATATATATATATATATATATATATATATATATATATATATATATATATATATATATATATAATATAAAAATTGAAACTGACCCCGGATATGTGTTCTAGGGGGAACGCTCATTTAAAAATTTCGTTTCCCGCTCGCCGGGTTTCGAAATATCCAAAGACAAAGTCTAACATGGAATTTTCAGAAGTGTGCATTTCATAAAAGGGTTTAAATAAACAACGCCTAACGGATAGTTTTAGGGTAAGGAACATTCCGAGGGTGTTTCTCAACGCCTCCTGTAACAATTGTCTCAATATTCGACCATTTAAGCGTCTCCCAACCCAGGAACCCTATTCTTTTCAGGCCCCGTTTAGGGGGTGTGTGTCTTTTGCGGGGACAAATGACATAAGGAAGTACACCCTGTGGGTTCTCCTGAACACATCTATATAAAAATTTTGTCAAAAGTCCACCGGCCGCTTATCGACATATTCACCATTTCAAATGCTACTCTCCTTCCTCTGATGAAGTTTGATTAGAGCTTGATTAATTATTAATTTCGTACTTTTATTAACCACTCATCCATTTCCATTTTATATTGACTGCACTATGCCACTATAGATAAATGGTCTATATAAATAAACAGAGCCTAAAGTTTCAAATGCAAATGAATAAAGGGAAAATCACAAAATAAGCAATATTTAATCATAAATAATTATGCTATTTACGAAACTGCTGACCGGTGATTCCCACCTACGCAACGAATAAAGGAGCGCGGATTACGGAGTACGGAGAACCGAAGAATAAAAAGTTTGTTTTTCTTTTTTACCAAATACCTTCCAATACTCGCCTTTGTTTTCTCTGTTAAACACCGTGGTATCCATCAGTGTATAGCTATCACTATCACCCTGTAATATTAATGAATGGTAAACAAGGATAACTACCAAGGCCTAGTGTGACAAAATATAATGGTATAGGGGCATGATACATTGACATCTAGCGATATCGTGAATCGAAATTCCTAAATTGATTTAAGTAATCCGTGCTCTGTGATTCATATGATATTTTAAAAACAAATGCAAATGTTGAGGGTTATTTGCAAATCGGCATCCCTGAGAATGTTACTCCTGGCAAATTGCTGACGTTAAGTCAATCCTGGCAAGTTTACTGACAGGACTCTTTATTCCTGGCAAATGTCAGTAATTACTGACAAAATGTCAACCCTGCTCCTGATACTCTCTCCCCTTTTCCAGACTCACCGCTACTCCCACTCTACTATTTGTCCTTCACCGCGTACAGACATACTGGTCGTCACGCGGGGAACACCCAGCTTTCGGTAGAGGCCCTATGTAGGTACTGCACATATCATATATTGTATTAGTTTCTATAGTTGTTCTTTTCTGTAGTTGTTTCTAGTATTTTAAACTGTTGATCCAGAACTAAATATAGATGTAGACACTTCTTCTCTGGATTCACAATTGCTTATTTTTTTAAACATCTATTCAAATTGCCCGGATAAATTGGTTGTCCCAGTAAATCGGAACAGTTTTTTTTTTTTTGGAAAAATATTTTTTTCTTCTGAAATAATATAGTTATTTTGTTAAAATTTGGTATATACGTTTCCACTGAAAGATATATACCAAATTTGATGCCTCTTAGGAAAAAAAAAACTTAAAAATTAAGAACATTTAAATGAAAATTCGCTACCATAACTCACTTGCTGCATCCAGACGTTTTGAATTTAGACACACAAATGTTTGGCTGGAGAAAATTAATAAAAGACAGACTGGTTATTCACATTCTAAAAGAATAGTGAAGTATACGTATACATGTATGCTTTAGATTTATGTGGGTGTATTTTTACTGGTATACAGAATATTTTCACAGACAAGCAACTTTATATGTAAATTACTTTATCGTTCTATCTATAACCGTAACACATTCTGGATTATATCGAGCATTTTTTCGCCCTCTTCGAAATGAACGAGCGACTTGCCTCATCAAGAGAAATGGGAGGTACTTATCTGTCTTGCTTGCCCAAAGCCGTAATCTATATGCTGAGAAATTGTTATAGCACTTTTCTTTGCCCACTTCCTCATAGAATTTTATATTTTAAATGTTTATGTTGGGGATTTTCAATAGCGGTAACTTTTGATGTATTTTTTAAATGGAGTTGTCCTATCTAATTTTTATATCATGTAAGTTGAAGTATGAAATACCTCTCCAAATTTTATAATTTTAACGATTCCAAATACGAAGACTTTTTGCCTGGTTCCACAAATGCTCGTTTTTTTTTTCTCCTGCAATTGGTTTCACCCTTGGCATTTATTTTATCTAAAATTAAAATAACAATCTAGATCCAGCAAGTGCGTTATAGTAGTGAATTTTTATGAAAATGTTTTAGATAGCAAATATGTCTTCTTTTAATCAAAGCAGGCATCAAATTTGCTTACCAATATGACCTAGATACAGCAGAAACAACGTACTATATTTTATCAAATTATTAACTTTATTGTTTGAAAAGGAACAAAAAAATTCCGAAAATAAACTTAAAAAAGAGTTCAACCGAGGTTCTGGCATTGTATCTGAGCAAGTTGAATGTCTGCACGTTCCGCCCTTTGGAGGGGGCGTAAAGCCGTTGGTCCCGTGTCCATGCGATGTTGGGCACGTTAAAGATCACTACCCTCCTTGCAGAAAGGCAGGGGTTCGGCAAAATTACCAGGATAGTCAGGTGAAACTGCTCCCTGCCGTCGGTGATTGGCCAGAGTCGCGGAAATAGGCCGACGTTAAAGAACAAAACACACACAAAACACACGCACTAATAGAGAGATACCTTCTTCAAATGAGCGCGAATGAGGGCCCCTGGAACTTATTTGCATGGTCAGTTTGAAAGTTTATATATATATATATATATATATATATATATATATATATATATATATATATATATATATATATATATATATATATATATATATATATATATATATATATATATATATATATATATATATATATATATATATATATATATATATATATGTATGTATCAACCGAACACTCGGAAATACTTCACTGATTTGGACCAAATTTTGAAATTACCCTTATTTCGTAAATGGCTTGGATGAGTTCCTTCATCAGATTTTAACGCCCAATGTTTCTTAACAAAAAATTTAAAAAAAAATTTGAACGCAATATCTCTCAAACTCTTTAAGTGATTGAAACGAAAATCTGCAGCTTAAAAGAATATAGACAGACGTGGTTGTGTACCAATTTTTAAGTCTTTTGATCAAAGTGAAATAAAGTTATTCAAAATTAAAATTAAAATAATCCTCGACATCACTTCAGATTCTGTAATGCAATATCTACAATGTTGGACAAAGACAGATGACGTTACCTGTACTGCTATCCTATTTAAATAAATGATGGATAGAAATCCAAACAATGGAAGTTACAAGAATTATTGCAAGATGTCAGAATGCAAACCATTGTGAAATGTACGACAGGGACGTCATCTCGGTGCAGAACCAGGTAGTGTGTCGTCACGACAGCTCTAATTAAGGCAAAATGTTAAAGATGGAGACTGTGTACAATCAACTAACAATTTTGTAAATTGTCAGCCCTGGCCCATTACTTTTCATATCTCTAAGGGCAGTGTTAACACTCGGTTTTTAATGTTTCTTAATCGAGTCGCGAAAACAGGACCCCATAGACACTATTATTGTATAACCGAAGGAAATAACTAATGCATTATGTACTGATAGTAACAGTATGGGCATTTTTATAGTTTGGCTCCGTGCGGAAGACAATATTTCTTAGGTTCGTTGTGTTAAATTTAGTACTACGGGTGCCAATGTTCTTTGCATGTATCAAAACCTGCTCAAATGAGAACAGTACTGATAGATAAGTTACTAGATCCATCATTTTTATTATCGATGATTTCGCAGGTTAATATTTTTTTAGTAAATAGCACTTTAAAGCGTATTTGTTTATTCCTTATATTGTATGTTACAAGCAAGTAGAGTATCCTGCTTAAAATTAGACATACCTACGTTTGCTAACCGTCCAAGCCTATCGAGCCTAATTTACAAGCTGCTTGTTTGCGGCGTCGACCGGATTTCAGGGTAGTCTTGGACAAAATCTAGATTCATACACTCGCGAATTGCGAAATCGCCGCGAAACGTATTCCTATTGGTTTATTTAAAATAATATCGTAAAACTGTTGTTTTTTTTATTAGATTTTATAAATGTATTTTACTCACGATCTAAATGTCTTATCTACTTTTAAGTTTGTGTAGCCCCAATGTTAATTAAGGGCTCCTCTCTATTATACTTACTTAGCTTGTGCATATGTATATATATATATATATATATATATATATATATATATATATATATATATATATATATATATATATATATATATATATATATATATAATATAAAAATAAAAAAGAAGTGAAACCGTAAGCGAATTTATTTACTGTGCTGTATTCGATATTATCAAAAAAATATATTATAGGCGACGAAGTGGAATGTAATTTCGGTAAATAATGTCTACTTCACGGAGGGTTTACAGAATTTTTTTCAGAAACATGCTTAGAGTGCTTTTATAGAAGAGCGTCTTTTTGTGATCAAATAATGAACATGCTAGATAACAATGTTTTCCAACTAGAACATGTTTTGTTTACGAATGAGTGCAGTTTTACACTTTACGTTAATGCTAATCATCAAAATTGTAACTACTGGTCTAAAGAAAATCCACATTGGATAAGAGAAGAACATACGTAATACCTTGAGAAGGTTAGTGTTTGGACAGGAATAGTTAGATACCATGTCAATGGCCCCTTTTACATTGGTGGCAACTTTAATGGAGATGAGTATTTAGCACTGCTCCAAAATAATGTCCCGCCAGCTTCGACAACCTCATATCCTGATTGAGCAAACCCACAAGTTCCAGCGAATGTACTATGGTTCGAGCAGGATGGAGCACCAGCACATTACCAAATTAATGTCCAGCAGTACCTCACTTAACATTTTTAAAGTCGGTGGATAGCGAGGCGAGGATCGTTAGATGGCCAGCACCATCCACAGATCTTACGCTATTAGACTCCTTATGGGAAAATGTGGAACGTATGGTAAACAAAACTAAACCACGCGAACTAATTGACCTATTGACTATTGCGATTAGGTCGGTCACGCCTCAGATGTTGATTAACGTTAGAAGACATGTTTATCTACGATTAGGATGCTGCCAAGACGCCCAAGGCATGTATTTTGAACACCCCCTACATTTATTTTTTCTGATTATCAAGAATGCAACACGATTAGTTATTGATTTTTTGGTGTGTTGTAGCGATGCTTCTTCAGAAAAATTGCTTTTTTACTGTTAATTTGTCCACTAAATATTAAAACCATACCTTTGTGAATAGATCATAAAGAGATCTTTCAAATGAAGTAACACAAGCTCCTACTTCCCATTTAAAAATATGGGAGTTGCAACTGTCACTCGAAGGGTGTTAAATTTAGGGTTGAAGTTTTCACGTTACAGAAAGTCATTTTTCAATTCAAAATTGACGTTTTCCAATGGAATAAATTCAGTATTTCAATTATTGTACATATTGATATAAAGTCCCTACACTCGTCGGTTTTAGATAAATACATTATATTTTTTTTCTCGCATTTATACCCTGTATCTGTAACGAATTCGCTAGGGACCAATGTTTATAATAACTTTTCATTATAAAATTATGCCGTTAATCACTTTCGGAAGATTGTTAATGTACTTTTGAATTATCCTGTATAATACCTTTACCTATATAACCATTAAAACTGCTCTGTTTTTAAAGAAGAATTCGGAACAAATACCTATCCTGAATATAAATCACAAAGTAAAACAACAATTTATGGGGGCAATTTCATGTTGAAATACGAGCGGTTTTTGCTAAGGCCTCTTACAGGAACCTGTGCCTCGCTCAGTTAATATTTAATAAGACCTAAAGACAACTTTCCTTTAATGGATAGGATTTTTCTTACGCACAGAGGCGGAGATGCTGGCTTTCTCTGTAATTTGAAAACGGAGACAGTTAAACAAACCAAGTAACGAGAAACCGTCTTGTGTATCATCCTTTACATGGCTACAGGTGAGGGGAATATACATTACCAATTCTCCCAGCAACGTAATAACCTCATCTGGAGAGGTTAAGGTTATTATATAAGGTATTACTTTCTGCGGTTGTGGTATTAAGATAATAGCTTTATTTTATTTTGTTCTCTTTAGCAAAATACATTTTCATTACGAAAAATATACAGTAAAAAAGTCTGGACTCAGCAAGTGTGTTACGGGAGCGAATTTTCGTATAAATGTTTGTACTGGCCAATATGTCTTGTTTTGAAGAGAAGGGTATTTAGTTAGCAGTATAGCCTATAAAGTAGTAACAATTTACCATATTTCATTAAAATACACACATCGGAAAAGTCTAGGGATATTTTGAATTCATACAAAAAAGGAAACAAATTGATTTTGAAATCGGTCAAATTGCACTCACGATGTATGTATTTAATCAATCACTCCATATAAAACCATCTGTTATTAAAAAAAAGTTAAAATGATATCAAAATTGATAAACCCGATATATCATAAAAGTAGAATTTTCATATGTACCGGTGAATTTAGTTTCGACTTCAATCATTCTTCAGTTTTTGTTTAGTAGCTGCATTTAAAATATTGTGTTTTACCATGGAACGGCGACATTTGGCTTTAGACGAGCGGTAGGCCTTCTTCAAGCGGGCATGCGGCAGAATGCAGTAGCTGAGCGGATGGGTGTTTCCCAAAGTGTGACAAGTCGTGTATAGAGGTGTTTTGGGAAAACTGGCAGTCTGTCCGAGCAACATCCAGGACGAGGACGCTCTACGACGGCAGGTCAAGATAAATTTGTATGCTGAAGGCAGCCTACAATTGCGGCATCTGGATTGGTTACGACTCTGCAAAGGGCGCATAATGTAACCATTAGCCGAAATACTGTAAAAAATCATCTTCACGAAGCAAACCTCTCTAGTAGACGTCCACTCAGATTTCCACCTATTTCCAGAGGCAATCGCGCTGCAAGATTGGACTCGTGTCAAAATTATCTGAATTGGACTGCAGATAACTGGGCTACAGTTTTATTCACAGATGAATCTGGGTTTGTTTCCATCCGGATTCTCGTCGAGTAAGGGTGTGGAGACGATCTGGTAATGCGGAACTCTTAAAACATATTCAGGAAGTGTATCCATGCAGAGGTGGCACAATAATGGATGGGGCAGAATAATTATTCGTGGCAGAACCAAACTAGTTTTTCCAAATCGCTTCATAACAGCTTAGCTCTATCTGAATACTATTCTTCAACCCATCGTGAATCCATTTGCAGGCCCTGTTGGTCAAAACTTCCGCCTAATGCATCATAATGCCCGTCCACATACCGCGCGCATCGTAACCAACTGGTTGGATAACGTGGGAATTGAAGTTTTACAATGGCCAGCACAATTCGCGGACCTGAATCCGATAGACCATGTCTAGGATATGTTTCAACGAAGAATTACTCCACATATAGGTAACATCCGTAATGCGTTTACATTCCAGGAGCTTCTGACAGCAGAGTCGGCACCTTTACTACAAGAAGACCTTGACAATCTCATTTTGTTTATGAGCAATAGACGTAAAGCTGTAATTACTCAACGTGGAGGTCATACTTTGTATTAAACTTTTTTCTCACATGCTCAGAAGTTTTTGAAAAATTCTGAAAATGTCTTTCAGTGTATATATATATATATATATATATATATATATATATATATATATATATATATATATATATATATATATATATATATATTTCAATAATCTTCTAGGTTTCTTGAATAAAACATTTCATTTTATGTAATATTAAACACTTACACCATACATTTTTTGTTTTCTTCTTAGATCATATCAAGAAAAAAATACGTGCATTTTTAAAAATGTCCCTAGACTTTTCCGATGTGTATAGCTTTGTTGTTTCAAAAGGTACAAACATTTTCCAAAAAGAAGCTTGAAAAGTTCCAGAAAAAACTGCTGCGATTTTCCTGGCCAACGAAATTCCTCAAGCTATTTACACACCTGTCAATATATAATTATGCACAAACAGCTTTATGAGCAAAATTGAAAAAAAAATTATGAAAATTTGAACACAATTGAAGAGGTAAGTGGATAAAGGTGTTACGTAGAATTATTTTTAAATTTTGTTTTTGCTCAATGTGTAATCAAAACACGACGCTTTCATTCTGTGGTAGCTTTTTTTTTAAGATTTTGGATAAATAGCTAAGATTTCTAGAAGATAAACGTATCATGTGCCCTACAAGTACGTTTTCTTCAATGGCTAAAGGTGTCAAGGTAACTTGATTCTAAACCATATTTCTTCAATTGGATCGAAGATGTTGCTAATTGTGGAGCTCTTGAAATAGCTGGCTACCTATTTAGATTTTGTCAGCTAATAAAGGGAAGCCACAAAAGTTTTGACCACTTAATCTTTTGGTCGGACACATGTGCCGGCCAAAATCAAAAAATTTGCTATCCTAAGCGTCTATCAGCTTTTGATAATAAACGTTACATTTATATACAGGGTGGAGCATTGAAAACGAAACAGAACGATTTGCGTCCAGAGGAATTTTTTTTAAGAAACTCTGAAACACGTCAATTTTAATATTGAGGGGGACATGTTTCGACATAAAACTCAACTTTGTCACACCAACCCCTTAAGGGTGGTGATAACAACCCTTATATTCTAAATAGGGAAAATGGGTCGAGTGTTACATCATTTGAAAGTTCTTTCTTTTCGGAATTCAGCACACTAAGTTTTATCAACTCGTTTAAAAACTATTCTCAGTTGGAGTTGCAAGAACGTATTTCATTCATTGTGATAATAAATTCACTAACTAGTCAATTTTTGTTAAAAAAAATAAAAAACAAAACCAAACGTTTAAAAATGTTTATTCAGTTAAGAAAGTGTTCAAATTGTTGACCACCAGCTTCCATACAAAAGTACAAATTTTGTTCAAAACGAGCTCTGACATTCTGGAGCATTTGTGGAGTTATTAGACGGCATTCTTCAACAATGGTCGACGTAATTCTTCCAGAGACGCCGGTTCTGTTGCGAAAATTCTACTCTTTAAATGGTCCAATAGAAAGATGTCTAAAGGAGTTAAATCCGGTGATCTAGGGGGCCACCCAATAGCACCTCTACATCCAATCCTTTGCTCTGGAAACTCTCTGTTCAAAAACTCCCCAGCACGTTGTGAAAAATGCGGAGGAGCTCCATCTTGTTGAAACACTAATTGATTTTCTTGATCGCGATCATCATTTTCAACAATGTCAATTAGTAGAGGGTAAACTATATCTTCTAGTAACACCAAATACGTTTCGCCACTCAAATTGCCATCAAGAAAAATTGGTCCGATTAAACGGTCTCCAAAAATGCTAGTCCAGACATTCAATTTCTGTGGAGTTTGAGTGTGGACTTCGTGAAAATTTATTGGATTATTATCTGCCCAATAACGACAATTATGACGATTGACTGTAGAGTTTAATAAAAACGTACACTCGTCTGAAAAACATATATTGAACAGAAAGTTCCCGTTATCAGCTATTCGTGCAGTCGTAACTTCACAAAACTCCAGCCGCCGATCAAAATCATCTTCATTCAGTTGTTGTACAGGATGAATTTTATACGGGTGAGATTTATGATGCTTCAATATTCGCTGAATAGTTCTTTTTTTGATGCTTGAAACAGTGGCCAATGTTCTCGTGCTCAAAGTTGGGTCTGCAGCAATTTGTACGGTTGGCACAGTCATCGTTTTTAAAAAAAAGAGTAATTATTTCAACTCTTTCTTTTACAGAATACACCATTGTGAAATTAATTTTCGGTAGTACTATCAAGTATCAAACCGACCGATAATTTGAAATAATAAGCCGCATTTCTTTCATTCCAAAAAGAAATGTTCTGATAGTCAATTTTTTGTTTACAAACCAACAAAACGTTGACTATCGGCACATTTCTTAGCGGAATGAGTGAAATGCGTTTTTGCATCTTCAACTGTGAATAATTTTTAAACGAGTTGATAAAACTTCCAAAAAAATTTGTGTGCTGAATTGAGAAAAGAAAGAGTTTTCAAATGATGTAACACTCGACCCATGTTCCCTATTTAAAATATAAGGGTTGTTATCACCACCCTTAAGGGGTTGATGTGACAAAGTTAAGTTTTATGTTAAAACATGCCCTCCTCAATATTAAAATTGACGTGTTTCAGCGTTTCTTAAAAAATTTCTCTGGACGCAAATCGGTCTGTTTCGTTTTCAATGCGCCACCCTATACAGTTAAGACCATAAGTTTCCAGAGCTTGGTCATTCATACCTGACTAAGATCGAAATTTTGGAAGGATTGTGAAAATTCAGAAGGGTAGAAAACATCTACGTGTCTGATCAGTCTTGTGGTCTTTTTAACACTGCAAGCACTAAGAATAGTATTGTTGGTAATATGGAAAATTATTTCCACGTTGAAGACTTGCCTGCATAGTTGTATATTTGGAACAAACAAACATGAAACGAAACAAAGTTAATTTCAGAGACGAAATCTAGTGGAACAGAGCGGATGAATGTAGTAGTTACCTATACAAAACTAATCTTGATGAAAACTTGCCTTTTTATAAAGTACACCTAATGAGGAAAGTCTGGACGCAGCAAGTGCCTTATGGTAGTGAATTTTCATAGAAATGATCTGGCACCAAATATTTTATTATAAACATAGAAATCTAAATTTTGGTATATATATATATATATATATATATATATATATATATATATATATATATATATATATATATATATATATATATAAACATATAAAAATTGAAACTGACCCTGAATACGAGTTTTTGGGGGCCTATGTCACGCACATTATTTTTTACGACACAGTTAATGAAAGGCAAAACCCATGTGTCTAATAAAACCAGCCACACACATACCAGCCGACCTGTCAGTTACGCCTCAACTGTTTACCGGATACCGGCTGCCTGTTGAACTGAAACCTCCGTACACGTACCAGCAAGCCGTACGGGACCATCAGTTGAATCCAGACCAGGGCAAGTCTATTTTGGTCGAAATTTACATATTTTCATGTGTACTTTTAAATAATGTTCCTCAGTGATTAAGATGCTTCCGCGATTTTCGCTTTATTAACCGTTTTAGAGGCAAATAAAAAACGTAGAAAAAAAACGTGAAGCGTGGTGCAAAAAGTGGCTGCTGATGAGGAACACGAATTTACACATTAATTTACTGAACGTCTGGTAGGTGGCCCCAAAGTATTGGCACAACTACATCCGAATGGACGAAAGTATTGGCTGCTCCATTGATTGAGAAACGAAATACTGTTATGAGAACTGCGATATCCCCTCCTGAGCTACTGACGGCAACACTGAGGATCATATCTACTGGAAGAAGTTTTAAGGACCTCAAGTTTTCTATAATCATATCACCTCAAGCACTTGGGAGAATTGGTCAACATTGTTTTACACAACAATGCAACTGCTGGCGCCTGGTGAACTCGCTCAATGCTTTTACCATTCGGTTGCCCGGCCAGGTCATCAACGGCCTGGCGCCTTACACCACTCACGTACCGGCTTGCCTGTCTAGCGAGCCGGCTGGACGATTGCATTTTCGTTCGATCACAGGCCGCCGGAACTGAGAGGACAGCTGTACTCCACTCACGTTGCTACCGCCGGTTACCTGTGGACTGTTCAGGCATAACTGGCAGGCCTGCCGGTACGTGTATGGCGTCCTTAAGACATTGCAAATTTGTAATGAACTGTTGTGCCACAAGATGGGTGTTTACTCGCTTCCTGAATAGTTGAAGATTATATATCTTCGGAAATCTGTCTGCCGGGGGAGGGGGGGGTGGGGGCATTGCAAAGCTTAGATGCTTTACGAAAGAACGAAGATTCGTAGCGAACCGTCTTACAAGTGTTCTTGTTCTTGTTCTTTTCGACTAAAACAGATCGACCGATCAAAGGTCGCAAGCGGATGTACTAACGAAGCAATTTCTAAGGAGAAATGTCGATATAAAATGCAGAAATGTCCAACATTGCTCCTGTACTCGAGAGAAGTGAGACTGACTGCGAAAGATGAATCTCCTATTAGGGGAACATCTCATTTCTAAATAAAATCTAGGAGAGAAAGTTGTCTTTGCGACAGCGCTCTAGCTAGACATGAGAAGACTATTCCAACTGTAGTCGGATCTGTGCTTTATACAGCGTCAAAATTTTATGTTATGAGAACAACTTTTAACCCGAAACACAAACCCAAGCTTCTTTACTGCGCTTTTGCAATATTGAAAACAAATAAATGCCGGCAAAGATCCTCTGCAGCAGTTATACCCAAAGTCGAGATTGTGGATTTTTCGGCCAGTATTTTGCTAACCATCTAAACTTCTGGGCCATGTAGGTCTCTTCCTAGAGAAAAGACAATTATGTGTTTTTGAGACAAACAGATTTGCATTGCCCCAACTGAGAATATTAGACATGTTCTCATTTAGGAAGATGGTTACCTCGACTCTCATTGATAAGGAGCTAGAAGTAGGTAGTGGGCGAGTCGATGAAAACATGTTCTGAAGAACACTGTCATCAGCGAAGCTATGTATCGGTTGATGGAGCATTGCGATTTTTTTAAAACACCACAGCCGCGATCTCGTCGAAAGCATTTTTTGCGACTATTTGCTCAAAATTATAAAATTATGCCACTTAATAAAATGAGTTGCAGTAATAAGTACCGAAGTGTGTCTTGGTGGTAAATACTAGGAAAAACTATAGCTAATTAAAAAAACAGTCTTTAAAATAATATAAACCATATGTAAATGTTGCTCGCTGAAAAAATCCTCTGCTCTTTCTATTATTTTGTTCAAATTGACCATATTAGTTTATTGCATTATTCTCTCTTATATTTTACAATGTAAAAACGACCAGATTAACCTCTAGGTGTTAACGTCCGTTACCAAAAAAGCAATCTAAAATTCCTTTTTTAATTGAAATACACTTTATAAGGATACTGCATACTAAGAAGCTTTTTCTAGTTATTTTCGGTGAAATATAAATAAAGGGATCGGTATATGTGTACGTGTCGGTGTTAGTTGCAAAAAGAAGGCTCCGATAGCTTTCAGAAGAAAGCAGGTTTGATTAATGAATGGGAAGTTGACCCTACACTTTGATGGCTAACAAAGGAATAGTTTAAAAAACGCCAGTTGTGTCGTAATTAGGGTCTGAACGCCTTCAAGCTAATGCAATTTCTTACACTCGCTTAGAGTTTCTGTTTTGTCTTTTTGCTTTGTAAATCTTTTCCGTGTACGTGACCTACATTTATCTTTGAGAAACCGATTCTCCTGATAATAAACTTGGAAAATTGTATAAAGTTACGTGAAATACCATGAATACTAGATTTTAATTTGCTACGCCATTTGAATGTTTATGCATGGTTGCTGTTATACTGGCTATTGCGATCGGTATACAGTGTGCCCGAAATTGGTGATGCATGTATTGTAATCTCCGAAACTGTTAGAGATAGGAAAGCGGTTAAATAGGGAAAGTTTTAGACAATTCTGTTTGTAATTGAATGCCGTTTAGTTTACGATTTTATCTCTTTTGGTTTTTACGATATTTGAATAAAACTAAAATGACGCATTTTCGAAAATACCCTGTATTTTCTTTATTTATGAAAATTTCTGAAATTTGTCAAAACTTTCTCATAGCATCTTTTTACGTAGGAAACGCCTGTGTAGTCAGATTTCATTTACAACGTTTCGATAGTTTGGAACCATCATCAACTTTGTTTTTTTCATATGGGCGCCATATTGGATTTTCACGGTTTTGAAAAGCCCCTGTTTTGCCTTTACAAATATGTATCACACTTAGTGAAAAAAGTTAGGTTATGGGTCGAAAAACGAAAAAATATGATTTTGTTACGAATTTGGCAAAGTCGCACCATGAAACACTCACACTTAAGGTGATTCTACTGCATTTAATCTCTTAACTACAATTAATAACAACATATCCTTATAAGTAATAGTTTTTCGTATGTAAAGATCTTTTGAAAACATAGAAATTACCCTTTTTGAAATTTTAACACAAAAAAGAAAGGAAAAAACAACAATGTGTCAAATGACATAATAATTACCAATATAAAATGTCTAATTTAACGTTCAAAATGCGACCCATTTGCTTCTATACATTTAGCACATTTTTTTTATCACCGATTTGGTAACACGATGAATTGTGTTACGGTTAACATTGGACAGAACATCCGCGTTCGCTGTTCGAGGACTTCTCTGCTTTCTGGGGGATAGAATTCATATATTTCGTTTTTAACATGTCCCCACAAATAAAAGTCCAATGAAGTGAGGTCGGGAGACCTCGCTGGCCACCGCACAGGTCCACTGTTAGATATTATTCTTTCAACAAATGTCTCAGATTAAAAAAATGCACTTCCCTGGAATTATGGGCGGGGAAGCCACAATGTTGAAACCATACATTACGGAACTCATTATCTGGGAGAACTTCCATATAGTGATGGGTCGTTATTTAACAAGCTGTTATTTTTTAACGGTTCCCGAGCCGAACGGTAACCACCTGTTATGGATATATAAAAATAACAGGTACAAAATAACGCTCTACACTAAACTAGAATTCGGACGCGTATCTGTGTCTTTTCCACTGCAACTAGCTTCGATGAATAAACATCGGTTTTCATCGGCAACTGTTAAATTTAACGGGATGAATGGACATGAGACTGGAAATGCTAAATAAGTATGGGTATGCTATGCAGTATAGAGTGGACTTTACTTCATAACATATTACTTAACACTTAACACGTTATTTATACTAGTGTGCTCGCTCTCGCTCACAACTTTGGGAATGTAGGATACTATCGATCGACTAACCAGTTCAAAACAACAGATAAAAAACTGAACCTGTTATTTTCAACGGTAATTATTGAATAACGTTAACAGTTTCAACTGTTAATAGAAAATAACCGTTTTGACCATCACTACTTCCATAGTTGCTGGTACTATTTTATTTTGAAACATTGCAAGGTATCTTTATCCTGGCAATGTTTGATCATAAATAAATGGGCCAATTAGTTGATTTCCTATTAAAATTAGATAGTTTAATTTCTTCTTACGATAGGAATATTAAAATAATTAAAAGGATAGAAGAATAATTATTTTACAGAATAAAGCGAAAAATATCTCACCATACATTCCACACCAAACATTAAAGCCAAATCGAACTTGCAATCTACGCTGTTCCCGCAGCTGAGGGTTTTCGGTAGCCCAACAATGACGATTATGCTTGTTGAATATTCCGTAATTTGTAACATAAGTTTCGTCCGTCCATACAATCTTATTTTCAAAGTTCAAATTATCTTGACATTTTGCCTGGTACCAATTGCAAAAAGTTACTCTTCTGTTAAAATCACCATCTCGAAGTCCTTGTACGATGGTGGGCTTATATGGACGATAATGTTGTTTTTTCAAAACGTCGTGAAGTGTTGACTTAGCAATATGTAGCTCCCTGGCAGCAATCCTTGTAGAGGACATAGGATTCTCATGAAAATATTCTAGAATACTTCTGTCACGATTTTCACTATCCTTCTCACAATTCTTAGACCGAGGTTTCCCAAAAGCTCCGACTTTAAATAAATACATTACAAGTTTAGAGAAATACCTTTTGTTGAGTTGTCGTCTATCCGGGTAATTTTCCAAATAATTGTTGAGAGCCTTATCCTCATTCCTTTCATTTCTAATATATGATACTAACATATCAAACTTTTCTTCATTGGAGAAATTTTTTGCCATTCTGAACACTAGGCCCGAGTCAAGACATAAAACGCGTTTAAAAAAAGACAAGTGTTCACAGTTCTGACAGAAGTCGTGACAGATTTAAAAATTTTCATTCGTCTAAAATACAAAGCCTACTAGAGCATTAATGTATCACGGATAAATATATTTCATCAAATTATTTACTGAACTTTTGGTTATTCCGAATATTTAAATGATTTTTGGGTCATATTGGTGTTCTGAGAAATAATAATTCAATTCGTTCATGTATTTCTCAAAAGTTATGGCTTTTTTTGACGTTATTTTCTGTTGCACAGTACGAGTGTGATTTATCATAAACAATGTTAACTTTAACACAATTGATCGAGTTACCAGATCGTTGATAAAAAATGTGCTAAACGTATGGAAGCAAATGGGTCGCATTTTGACCGTTAAATTAGACATTTTATTTTTGTAATTATTATGTCACTTGACATTATTAATTTTTCCTTTCTTTTTGTGTTAAAATTTCAAAAGGGTAATTTCTGTTTTCAAAATATTTCCACATAGGAGAAACTATTACTTATGAGGATATGCTGTTATTAATTGCAGTTAAGAGATTAAATGCCCTAGAATCACCTTAAGTGTGAGTGTTTCATCGTGCGACGTTGCCAAATTCGTAACAAAATCTTTTTTTTTTCATTTTCGACCCATAACCTAACTTTTTTCACTAAGTGTCATACATGTTTGTTAATGCAAAACAGGGGCTTTTCAAAACCGTGAAAATTCAATATGGCGCCCATATGAAAAACAAAGTTGATGATGGTTCCAAACTATCGAAACGTTGTAAATGAAACCTGACTACAAAGGCGTTTCCTACGTAAAAAGATGCTATGAGAAAGTTTTTACAGATTTCATAAATTTTCATAAGTAAAGAAAATACAGGGTATTTTCGAAAATGCGTCATTTTAGTTTTTTTTTCAAATATCGTAAAAACCAAAAAAGATAAAATCGTCAACTAAACCGCATTCAATTACAAACAGAATTGTCTAAAACTTTCCCCATTTAACCGCTTTCCTATCTCTAACAGTTTCGGAGATCGCAATACATGCATCATCAACTTCGGGCAACACCAGCTAAAAAAGTCTGGACCCAGACGTTATGGTAGCGAATTTTCATAAAAATACTTTTCTTGCAAATATGCCTTTTTTAATTGAAAGGCATGAAATTTGTTAGATCGTATTGTGACGGCCTAAAATTGCGGCAACAATTTTTCTTTATTATTTTTTTGTATATGGAATAAATGCAGAGCTCAAATTTATTATTGGTGCAAACATATGGTTAACAAAATTAATTGCATCTCGTGGTTTCACATTTCCTTGAATAAACAGGTATCATAGTGGAGTAAAAACAAGGGAAAAGGTCGCTTCCTTCTCGATTTTTTAAAGGTAGAACCACATGAGACCTATACGGGATCATTGGTTGGGTCCTTGTGCATGTGAAATGACCAATAAACAATTTGCAAGTTTTTTTTTTCCTGTCACATGTGATAACATCCCACAAAGATGATTTTTAATATTTTATCATTTCGCATACTACAAAAATAACGACGCAAAAATATTTGAAAATGCGAATTTCATAATTGATTTCAAACACCACTATTTTGCCGGCATAATCTGTGACGTCACTAGACGGTAATGTCACAATGGTAATAAGCTTGCTTCTCTGTGTTTACATCACCATGATGTTGAGAAACAAGCGAACGTACCTATCATACCATTAGCCCAGGGTCGATTTATCGTTTTATATGGGCGATGCTCAACAAATTAGAGACAAGCTGAAATTTGGTGTGGTGCCTGGTCTTGAAGTGCTTAATATACCCTAAAACCCCAGCGGTGATACGTTGAGCCCGTCCCCCCAAAACAGCCCTCTACTATTTCCCTTTTAACTCGAAAACGAAGCAATGTAGGAAAAAATTCTATGATAGAAAAGTTGAGGAGCTGAAAATTTTCCGTCAAAGAAGTCTACTTCGAACATTTTTGCGTTAGCAGTGGCGGAGCTATGGATTTTTAAATTTAGGGTTTAAGTTAAAATCAGTTAAATATCTTACAGTTAGGGGGTAGTTAAAGTACCAAATAATCACGGATAAATCAATATTGTCAAAAAAAAATATTATACAGAGGCGCACAAAGGGGATTTGTGGGGTTGTGTAAATCTTCGTTGATGAAAATAACAAAGTTAAATAACTCTTCTTGCCCCTTCTGCCTATAATCCGTCGCGAGATCGAACGAATATTTACCGATCCCCGAAAATAATAATTATCTGCTCCCTTGAAGTTTGTAACGAAGATAAAACTCACGGCGCCTCTGATCGACGTGGTTGCTAAGTAACCATCGGCTGTTGCCACTTCCACTTCCGTCACGTGTTACATCTTCGATAATTAAGGACAGGAGCCAGGGCACTCTATTCATATTCAGTACTTGTTTTAATGACATGGTGTGCGCTCGTTCTTCTTTAAGTTATATAAGCAACCGGAATCGCGTTTGTGTGTGCGATTTGCGATTTGTCTGTGTCTACCGCCGACGCAGTTATTGTCTCTAGAGATAAAAAACAGCGTTATATAAAATATTTGACAAACTATGCCCGCCGTTACTTCAAAATTCGTGTTCCATAACACATTACGTAATAGATGGAGGCTATTTACTTCATAAAGTTATCTGGAAAAGTCCTGCAATATTTTCAGATATATTTTCTCAGTACTACAATCACATAAAATGTCACTGTGGTTTTTAACGGGTATGAGGAAATTCAGACCAAAATTGTTGAACAAATTCGCAGGTCATTGGGCAAAAGAATAGTATCCATTGTATCTATTTCGGATTTATCTGCTGTCAGTATATCAAAAGCAGATTTTTTATCAAATACCATCAACAAAACCAATTTCATACGTGCCCTCGGGAAAATTTTGCATGAAAATGGAGTCAATGTAAAATACTCAGATACTCTCGTTGTAACCACAGCAGTAGCAATCAGTGAACATTCTGAAGGTGCGGTTGCAGTAGTTAGCGATGATACAGATGTCAGAAAAGACTATTTATGATCCGCCCGGGAAAATTATCAAAGCCAAATAAAATAAGCGACATAACGACCTAACCACAAAAATAGGGAGACCTAAAGGATGTTATTCTTAATATGCACGCAATGTCCGGTTGCGACACAACGTCTGCGTTGTTCAGTAAAGGAAAGGTGAATTTAGTAAAGATTACCCAGAATAAAAAGCTATATACGCTGTTAAAATAATTTTATAACCCTCAGGCTTCAAAGTATAAATTAGAAGCAGTTACTTCACAATTTTTCATAGCAACATATGTTAAAAAATCAACAAATTCAGATTTGGATAGTGTTAGATACATGCTTCACCAGCAGTACGTGGCTAAAGAAAGCCTTAGTACTGACTTTAACTTGGCTTAATTACCACCTACCTCAAATAGCGCAAAGTATCACGGATTTAGAGTTTTCCATCAGGTAAGTCAGATTTATCATGCAAGTAAAACTTTATATCATATTCTTTTCAAATCAGTTACAAGCGTGGTTAAATAATCATTTACCACCACAGGACTGGGGTTGGAGTCTAAGAAATCAAGAGTTGTGGCCAATTCATTCCGACCAAAGCATTGCCCCTACATGGATTCTAGAGAAAATTTATTGCAATAGTTCATCAGGAGGGTGTAAAAAAGCATGTACGTGCAAACAAATGGGCCTGAAGTGCACTATGGCATGTGGCCAATGCAACGGAATTACCTGTCTAAACAGGGCTGTAAATATGGATATAGACGAACAAGAAGATCTTTAGATAACTTCACTTTTGGTTAATTAGACTTCTAGTAATAAAGTATTTTAGTTTATTTAATCTTTGTTATTATATCCACTACAGATTACCCCCCGAAAATTACACCCCAAAAAACCCCATAGTACTGCACTGTATTATTACATGTTACCTTAAAATTAATTTTTATGTATTTGATTGAAGTAATCTAGCCAAAAATACATTATTTAGCACCTATTCGGAATATTCAGAAAAATACTCCCAATTGAAAAATTCACAGCTCCGGTACTGCTAACTTTAAAAAAATTAAAGTAGATATTTTCGCTAGCAAATCTTCAGCTCTTCAACTTTTCTCTCATTATTTTTTTCTATAATGCTTAGTTTTCAAGGTATAAAGAAAAAAAGTAAAAAAGACTAATTTTACCCCCTTTGGGGGGCTATTTTGGGGGAGGGGGGGGGGTGTCAACATTTAACCGCTGGGATTTTAAGGTATGTTTAGGACTTCAAAACAAAGCACTGTACCAAATTTCAGCTTGTCTCTAATTTGTTGACCATCAACCCGGATTGGACCTGGGTTAATAGGACAAATGTAAACACGTCATTTACTCACTGTCCAAGTACGTCATGACCAATAACAGAACGTTCGCGGTCACATGATAATAATTCAATTTTTTTTTAAATTGTAAAGTCTTTTTCTGTCCACTACATATGTTTTTGGGTATTTTCATGCATGTGATAAAGTTCTATGTATGAAAAAAGTTCTGGACGCAGCAAGTGCGTTATGGTAGTGAATTTTCATAAAAATGTTTTTAAAAACAAATATGTGTGTTTTTTTAAGAAAGCAGGCATCAGATTTGGTTACCAGTATAAACTATATAGTAAAAACAATGTGCCATGTTTCATCAAAATAACTTTATTGTGTGAAAATGTACAAAAATTTCCAAAAGTAAACTTAAAGTGTTCCCGAAAAAACACGTTTCTTGGTCAACCTTATAGGTTAATAGCAAATTGAGCTATTCAAATATGAAACATTTGATCAAAATTCGCTACCGTAACGCACTTACTGCGTCCAGAATTTCTTTTCTTACAAACATGCATTATATTTCGATGGAAAATGCAAAAATGCAATAACTTAAGGGTTGTTTGATTAAAAAAAAGGAAATTTGTATCACCAACGACTTATGGGCCATCCTGTGATTGTAGAAATATTATTTTAAGATGTAGCTCAAGACACCCTATAATTAATATATACAAATTTTTTTCATATCTTATATAATAACGGATATATTGAGCTTTATTGATTTTTTACGAAAATTCGACAAAAATTATATACCATTAAACGATACACTCTATAGCTAAGGCTACTGCCAAGCATCAGAGAGAGGGTCTATTTGAAATGAATTTTCTGCAAATATTTTAGTAAAATGAAGGACAATGACGATTGAAACTAAGACTTTAGGGTTTGTAAAACATCCTTCTTGAGACATTTTATTTCTATAGCCCGTATTAGATTCAAGTTATTTGCCTAAATGTTGCCAATTTTGACATTTTAAATCGCCACTTTGACGTTTTGAGGAAAACCCCAATTTATTTTTCTTTAAATGCCTATAACTTTTTTGTCTTTTGATCTACATAGCTAAATTTTGGTAGGTAACTTACATATACTGATATAAATCTGCGTACCAAATTCGGTTGCCCTTACTTTGTTAATTCGGGAAATATAATTTTTTTTTGAAAGAAAACACAAAATTTTCCGGGAAAACCTGGGCAGATTTTCCTGGCTAACGAACTTATCCAAGCCATTTGCAAAAGGAATTTTTTCACCAAATTTAATCAAAATCGGCCCATTATTTTTTGAGTTATCGGTGTGATACACATATATATATATATATATATATATATATATATATATATATATATATATATATATATATATATATATATATATATATATATATATATATATATATATATATATATATATATATATATATATATATATATATATATATATATATATATATATATATATATATATATATATATATATAAACATATAAAAATTGAAACTGACCCCGGATATGTTTTCTGGGGGGGCTAATTAGCGCTCATTTGAAGAAATTTTTTCAAAATTCAAAAGTCGGGATCTCCTCATTAGTGAATTTTTTTAAGAAAATTCACTAAAACTATTAGTTAAATGTTAAATTCATGTAATGGAAAATCCAGGCATATTGTCTATTACGACATCTTTGGAGAGTCAGACATTTTTGATCCCGAAAAATGCCAATAACTTGTCGAGATGTTATATTTATGTCTTTTTACACATACCACGCGATAACTTCGAAATTAATTAACTTATAAACATGTGGCATTTTTTAATCGATCGAAAACATTTGGACGGTCATAACTGTACTAATTCAAGTCCCCCGGTTAGCGTATTTTTTCTTCGAAATTTCTCGAAATTTTATTGCTGCAAGATTTTCGATAAGCGAGAAACTTTTTTTATATCAAGGAAATTTGACAGAGCATCTGCGTATGAATTTAAAAAAAAAGTATTGAAAAAGTTTGCACAACCAACCTTCTGTCACAAATAGTTTTCTAGTTATCGCCATCTAAAATTTTAATTATTCGCGCGCCCGTTAGCGCTTTCGCCGTCCACGTCCGTATTCGTGCAGCCGGCTGTTACGAGGAGCTCTGCCACATTGTTTTGCCTGGATGTTCCTGTTGGTCCATGCCTGCAATTACTTGCCTTGAGCTTTCATATTGTGTTTAATTAATTTAATATCCCAACTAACAAAAATGTTCTATAATTTTCAAATAATAGTACAAATTTGTTGTGTTACTGTTATATTACTGCTCTTCGAAAGCAGTTTTGTTCCATCGAGACTGCCAAGGTGAGTATTTAGCTTCTCGCAGCAAAATGCTGCTTTAAATTTATTGTTAGAATGTTCTTAGAGCAGAATTATAAAACATTTTACAGATTTCGTTTTTCGTTGTTTTGTAAACGTCTATACAACAATCGTTATAGAATATATTAGCTTACAGAACAAAATTGTTCTGTAATGGCTTTATAACAACGATCTTCCAAACATATCTGTCAACTTGCAAACATTTATAAAGCTTTTCTTTAAGTGATTATGTGACAAATTATAAAACAGTTTTTTCAACATTTTCTACGATACAATATAGCTGCAGATAGCATAGTTTACTTGAACGCAGGTGTTAAAAAACGATATTATTGTTGGATGGAACGCGACTGTAATAGAACACTTAGAAAACAATTATAGTACAAAATTATTCCTTTGCATAAAAGTTCGTTCGCTGGGATGTTTATAAAATATATTATAGCTTTTGTAAGAAGCACCGTTATATACTTTTTATTTCGTGGCAAGTTGTGTATTCTGTAACGTGTAATTTCTAAACATGTCCAATTTGCAATAAATAAATAAATGGAAACAGGTAAAAAGAAGCGGTGCTTTTCGGAGGAAAGTCAATAAATATAAAAATATTTTAGAAAGTAGCAAATTTGTTAATAAACATGTTAGTAGTGTTTTACAACAACAATTTGGGTTTGAGGTTAAGTCACATTGATATCAGTGTTGCGATCAGAATACATTCTGTGTAATTTGACGATATTTAGATCTTCGCTCAGGTAATTTTTTTGGAGTCTGACAAGGAATAATGAGATTTGTGCCCTTCAAGACTCTTAATGAACTCAATAATCTTCTGTTTTGTGTCTTCTGAAAGTTTATGAGGTCGTGTGTTATGTTTTCCACGCAAGTTGATGGCTGCTTACTCGACGCCCTGTGATTCCATGTAAAGACAAAAAAGCTTTAATAAAAACTGGAACATCACGAGTAATTCCATTCTCAACCAGTCGAACACGATAGCTAAATGACGCACTATTAAGTATTGATTCTGCTTCATTTTTCCGAGGACGCCTACGCATGACAGGAAGA